>RJWK010013521.1:0-21145 GCA_004363435.1 Platanista minor
AAAGTGTTAAAGGGAAGGTGTCCATTTATGCTTGAGTTAGACGGGGAAGGAAGGAAGGAGGAAGGGAGGGAGGGAGGGAGGGAGGGAGGGAGGGCGGGCGGGGCGGAGGTTGGTTGGTTGAAGCAGCCCATCGCAAGGAAATGCCATGGTTTAAAGTCATGTACCCTTCTCTCTGGTGAACCACTTTGCTCAGCTTTGTCATTGCAAACGGTTCAGTGCTTTATATCTTCAGGTTAACATTAAAAGGCATTATTGGAGCTGACCTTATATCATCATTTATTTTCTCACTTTAGAGCACAGGGAAGGCTGGGGTCAAACGTTTGGGGATCAGCTCCACTATACTGTACAAAAAAAGCAGAGCACGGGGGTAGCTGAGACCCCTGAAGCAGCACAGAATGGGGGATTTTTCACTGAAAGTTGGAAAGCAGTTCCAGGCCCTGAGGATGCACCATCGAGCCAAACCGATATCCCTTGTCTTCCTGAATCTTACCATCTAACTACGGTTCCATTCACGCGTCCAGTGGCTTTCCTGGGGAGAGCAAAACAAACCACCCACCTTCCCGTTCAACCTGGTTCTCATGTTTGTAACGGGGGCTTCCGATCCTTAGGAAGCTTTTAAACTCTAAGAGATGACGACAGGGTAACCTTCATGCTTCCTTTCTCTGAAGTCAGGAAATCATTCAAAGAATTTGTTGATTCTTGGCTGGACACATGCACTTCTCTGCTGAACCAACAGGAACACCACAAAAACCCCTACCCAGGGTATGTCTTAGTGATCTCTCCTGGTCGCTGTGTGCTTGTTTGGGGGTTGTTGACTTTGATCTGACTGCCGTTTCTGAAACCACAGTACAACTCGTCAAACACAAGCATCGTGCCTGAGGACACTGGCCGTAGTTTGAGCGGGCTTAGCTATTAACAAAGCATGCACCACGAAGAAGACAGCCCGAGGAGGCCCCTTGCTTCCGGCTACTGACGGTTTGTGCACGAACGCAGTAGCACTCTCATTAGAATGAACCACTGTTAAAAGCAGATGGGAGTTTGGTTTACCACTTGAATCGCCCCGACCATCTACAGAGCAAGACCCAAAGGTCCCAGTCATTCTTTCTCTTCAACAGTGGGCATCTCTATGCAAATTCTAAACCCTCGACAGCTGGCAAAAATCAGACAGGGTCTTTCATGGGGGAGGCCTGCCAGTGGCCGATTCAAAAGCCACAGCCTTCACCCTGAGCTGGACATACCCCTTACCTGTTGCCCTGCCTTCCATTCAACAGTAAAAACGAGAAACAACTATCAGGTGATTGAAAAAGCTTGAGCCTTCTACTGTTTTATTGACTTGTCACTGCAGATAAATTGACTATAATTTACTTCAAGAGTAAATTACTAGATGTTCATAAAAAAGAAAACTGTTGTACGTTACCGTCCCTAATTAAGATGTTAAACATGATTCCATTTTTAAATTGGAGGAGCCAGCGGAAATGAAAAATGCTGATGAGCTGTATTTCACTCTTGTTGTTTTCCTTCCTCTCGATCACATCAGTTCACGGTTTGGATATCTGATGGGCACATGTGGTAAGGAAAGCAAAACATGGGTCTTTGAAAGTTCTAACTAACATATGATTGTTTTGGTTTGGCTTATTTTGTTTCGTTTTATTTTCTGTTTCTCCCTTCTGTCTCTGTCACTAACACTGTTCTTTAAAGAAATGCTGTAAGTCACATATTGCTTTGGAGATCCAGTTGGTTAAATGAGGGAAATCAAAAGAATTGGAGATGAGGGCTAGTGCAGGGAAACCTATGCAATCCTCCATCTGGGCGTTGCAAATTAAGTGGAACCAACCTATTGCTGAAGATGAAAAAAGACGCAAAACAAAAACACAGACTGTGTAGCCAAGCATAAAAAATATCCTGAACTATGGTGCCTGTTTTTCTCCAAACACATGGGATTGCGGGAGACGTCTTGGGAAGAGGGACAGAAAATGTACTCCAAAGCCAAAGCGAGTTACAACAATTATCCACGCCATTCAGAACGGAACCGGACGGACTGAGAAAAGAGGAAGAGATGTGTCTGGTGCTTGACAAGAGTGGCCCCCAAAGCTAGGAATCCCGGGGATAACTAGTTGCCTTCATTAATTCAGTGTATTTGTTGAGAGCCTGCGGTGTGCTGGGCAGCAAGCAAGGTACGTAGGAGCCAAGAACGGACACAACACGACAGGTACCATTGGTCCCAAGCTCACGACCACTCGCTGGTCAGCTTTCAGCGCCTTCTTGTTCTCAGCTTTCCATGTTCCCAGCTCTCCCTGCAAAACATGTCCCCTTTCCGTTTTTACCCCCCTAACTCCTCGAGGCATACATGATACTTCTCATCCTCAAACCCTCAAGGTCAGTCTCACGTCTCCTAATATCCAGACCAGGTCTTGTCACAGCACTCTTTTCTCAGACTTTAAGACACTGAGCACAATGACAGTGAATTGCTTCCGTAAAGCCAAGCTATGCCCAGCACTATTCACAATAGCCAACACATGGAAACAACCTAAACATCCACTGACAGAGGAGTGGATGAAGAAGAAGTGGTACGTGTATGCAATGGAATACTACTCAGCCATAAAAAAAGAACCAAATAATGCCATTTGCAGCAACATGGATGGACCTAGAGATAAACATACTAAGGGAAAAAGAGAAAGACAAATACCATATTATGTCACTTACATGTGGAATCTAAAATATGCCACAAATGATCCTACCTATGAAACATAAACTGAATCACAGACATGGAGGACAGACTGGTGGTTGCCAAGCGGGGGAGGGGGTCGGGGGAGGGATGGAGTGAGAGGTTGGGGTGAGCAGATGTGAGCTTTTATATACAGAATGGATAAACAACAAGGTCCTACTGCACAGCACAGAGAACTACATTCAGTATCCTATGATAAACCATAATGAAAAAGAAAACCAAAAAAATGTATACATATGTATAAGTGAGTCACTTTGCTGTACAGCAGTAATTCACACAGCACTGTAAATCAGCTATATGTCAATTTAAAAATACTGATAAATCTTAACTAAATAAATAGATAGATGCCGATTTTCGGCTTCACAAGAAAAAAATAAAGCCAAGGTATGCCAAGGGGTTGTGAAGCTGAAGACGGGCAGGGACGAGGTTTGCTTTGTTCCCACCTATGATGTTCCAGCACCCCACTACCTCACACAATAGTTTCTTAATAGGTGATGTGTCAGGTGAATGAACAAATGAATGGAAAGAATGAAGGAATGACTAAGTGAATGGATTTCCTCATCACGTTCCAGGTTCTAGTTGTCAGAGACACAGTTCTTAGCCCTTAGAAAAATCCATTTTCAAAGCATAAAGGCCCATCGTCTAACCAAAGCACACATCACTCATCTATATTATCTACACCCTGGGTGCCAACTAACAGTACAGGACACTTCTCAGCCTCGTCCCCAAGCACAGACCTAAATACGCAGATTTCCCAACATGTGCAGAGTTTCAAGGTCTCTCCAACCCCCATTTGTAAGCCTCTCTGCTTTGGAGGAGGTCCCACACTACCTAGCTGCTATCTGGAGTTATAACCCAGGACTTATTCCTTAAAAGAACAAGTTGAAGAGGAAAGAAAGAAAGAAAACATCACCCCACCGAGGACTGGCTCTGGCTCGGAGACTTCCCCATCCTTGTCTTTCTGGATCCAGCCCCTCCCCTGGTCCAGGAAACAGAGTAGATGCCTCCTTCCTTTTTCAGAACACCCCCAAACAAAACAAAACAAACAAAAAATCCAAACCAAAAAACTCTTCAGGGTCCTCTTTTAAATTCACATGTATCTACCTGTCAAGAAGTTCTTCATTTGTCCTTTCTCCTGTCCATTCATCCACTCAGCAAATATTTATTAAGTACGCATTACACGCAGGTGCCATGCTAGGTGTCTATACTACACAAGCACCTGGAGCTTACACTCTGGTGGATCTAACACACAGGGTGAAGGCCATGTCTGTAAGGGCACTGGACTTTCCAGATACCAGACAAAGCTAAATCTCACACTGGCAGTTGGTGGTTTTTCAACCCAAGAACTGAGATAACTCCCAAACTCTAGAGCTCGGTATACCATCCAGTGATGTAGCCACTGGCTCTGTGTCGCTACTGAGCACTTGAAAAGTGGCTGGTGTGGCTGAGGAACTGAATTTTTAATTGTCTCTGCTTTTAACTGCTTTACTTTTAAATTTATAAACTAAAGCAATGTACATTTTTTTTCCCCCGTGAAGCACACCTTGATTGTTCGGGTCAGACTCCGTTTCAGAGTAAACGTTGAACATTTGGCAACCACGCTGAGATACACATCAAATTTCAGAGACTTTGCACACACTCACAAAATGATTGTGAAATACCTCATCAGTACATTTTTATACTGATCAGGTGTTGCCATCATGCTATTTTGGGGGATTGGGTTTTAACTAATATTAGAATTCACTTCACTGTTTCTTTTTATTTTTTGAAATGTGGTTGCTAGAAGAGTGAAAATTTTAAATGTGGCTTGTTTTATTTCTATGGGACAGCAGTGGTCTGGGTGTCTTAATTAAAAAAAAAAAAAAAAAGCTACTAAAACAAACACAACACATAAAATGGGTTTAACAGCCTGGATGATCTCAGGGGTTGTCATATCTGATTTCATATCTCATCCTGATTCGGGGAAGGGGCGGGGGGGCCACCTCTGGCACTTCTGGTTGGGAAGGAGGAAACCTTTTGCTCCCTGTCAAGTTTTTCACTTTCAAAACTTGTCATGCAGACTCCTCAGAGCACAATCACTTGCGAATGTTTTGGGATGCTGGGAAAGGCAGCCTCAAACTGTTGGCTTGGGTTTGAAGCTTCTTCTTAATCTAGTTCACAATTCCGTGTATTTCGAAGGTAGAAACGGTGAACCTTCCAGCGGGATGCGTCTCAAGTGTAGCAAGCCCTGCTTTCAGCAGGTCCCCGTCCCCATCGCCACGGCCACCTCCTCTGGCCTCCTGGGACTTCCCACTAAGAGGCTGTCACTGCAATAATTACATGTACAGTCCTGCTGGGCAGCCTCTCTCCTCTCCACCTTTGCAATTTTTTTATTTTGTTGGAGAGAAAGTGGAAGGAGTCTTCCTCGGTCCTCGGAAGCATGCCGACCTTGCTGGAACACCTTCTTGCATCTGTTACCTGGAAATTTCGTGTTCTGGTCACAGCGGGGGAGACAGGAGGGATTTGGGGGAGGAAAGTGAGGAATCAGGCCACAGCTGAATAAGGGCCATGGTGTCACAGTGGAGCCCTACGAACCCATCGTGCTGGCGCATTTGAAAATAATACATCTGTGAGTCTGATAACTTTTCTGCTGGAGTGAGATTTCAACTGGTCAGCGTTCTAAGCAACTGGGGAGACTGGGAGGGGCCTGCAGGGGCCTAGGCTGGTCGGGAAAGATGTACAGATGAGAAGTCAGGCGCCACGCTGCTGCCAAGCCCAGCAACTGGAATCTCGTACGATAAGGGGGCTGATGGCTTCACGGGGAAGACGTCGTGGAAACTTCTCGCCAACCAGACACGTGTGGAGGGGTGATGCTGGCCTGGCACCGTGCTGCGTCCCGGCCACCTAAGTCTCTGACCATGCCACAGCATGCATCCCCTCATCCCTATTTTCCATGGGAGGGGACCAAGGTCAAAGCGTGACGTGCACGGTGTCCCCCCGTAGAGTTAAGGGCGCTGAGAAACCACCCATTCCTAACTTATCCCCAGAAGTCCTGGGCCTGGGAATCTCATGAGGAGAGCGAAGGCCTTCGGTACCTGTGGTTTGATGTTCAGACTCTCTTTGGCTGTCGGTCCCTTTGAGGCTCTGATGAATGCAGGGACTCTCCTTCCAGAAAGATGGAATTTTGAATCCTGGTCTAGGGGATTTTATAAGGTCCTTGAAGGTAAGTCTTGGGCTGTCTAGGGATGGATAAACTGCATATAAAGAAAGGCTACCTACTATCAAAAGGCAAATATTAGCTAGAAAGGGGGGACTCATTTGATCTGATTTTTGATTACTACTTTATTATGTAAAGTAATATATGTAATATATATTGAAATATATGTTACATATATATGCACTATATATAAATATATATAAATACATATTACAAATACATATACACATACCTTGTATATATGTAAAATACATAATGAAAAAATATGTAATAAATATGTATGAATATAAATATACAATGAAATATATGAATATATTTTCTATCATATATGTATTTTACATATATACATTTCATAATACAGTAGTGATCTTACATAAAAAATATATAACATATATACTCTGATCAGTGGCAGCTGAGAAATGAGCTTCTATATAAATCACTGGCTTTTCATTTTGTTTGTGTTTTGCTTTTTCTTTTCAAAATAAATGAATAAATAAATAAAAGGCAGCGGCCAAGGACATTACCGACCTGGTTTCGTTTGTTTCTTTCCTGTCCGTCCTGGCACAGGTCAAATTGGCTGGGGGTTACATGAGGTCAGATCCTCAGAAGGCAAAAGCACAGCCTCACCGCCTGCAGGTGCTATGGGCCGACCAACCTCCCCATAGCCCTCGGCGGTGGGGTGGTGGTGAAGAGGCCCCATTGGATGGATGAGGAACCAGATTTGCTAGGGGTCACTCAGCTACTTAGGGACAAGGCAGAGCCGGAGGAGGCCTGTCTGACTGCATCAGCAGCGCTCTCAGCCACCGCGCTCTCCTGCCCTCCAGGAGATCTCCCTGGGAACCACGTGCTCAGTTAGATGAAGCTCAGAACGTGGCCACCCAGCCGGAGATTAGAGAAATTCAGAGACAGCACCGTTTTACAGTGATGATAAAATCTCGTGGGTCTGGGACGGGGTCTCCGTGGATGTCACCTCCCTCCTTACCACTACTTCCAAGAAGAGACTGATACTCAGCACTCCCAATAAAGAAATCCCCTCTACAGGTTAACAGGCCTTCCCATGTCCAGGTAGGTGTCAGCAAAGTGGCTTCTCATCCACAGAAATGGGATCTTCTAGCTGCTGGCCAGTACCTTTTTGAGCCTCCCACTTATTTCTCTAAGGCTCTAAAGCTGAATTTTCTCCTGCGTTGGAGAGCTGGAAGTTAAGCTTAACGTACAAACCTTTATTTTCCAAAGAGGCAGCTTGGCCTTCCTGTATCGACAGACTCTGAAGCTTAGATTTATTACAGAATGGTAATCAGGCAAAACAGTAAATACACTGCATCTTTAATTCATTAATCACCTCAGAAAGCAAAATGAACTACAGTAAAGAAGACAATATGTTTTTCAACGCTGGGGGTGGGGCAATGAGGGAGTCAGTTTCTCAATAAAATCCAGCTACTAAAATCCATTTTGCGCGAAGATTAGAGAAAGGACAGTTTACCTCTGAGGCTGGGGGCAGGAGGCCCTCTGCAAAGGGGGTTCGGCAGGACCAGGGGTCTGTGGATGGCCCCTGGTGGACCCTGGTGTCTTCTGGGTTCCTGTTGTAACGTACATGGTGAGCCAAAGGCTGGTCAAGAAACCAGGCGTGGGAGTCAAGCAGACCTGGGTTCAAATTCATACTCCATCTGGAAAATGGGGAGGGCGGGGGGAGGGGCACCCCAAATCACTTATTGCCTTGAGACTGGTCTACTATGGGATGTGGGTCCCGGAGGTGTTTTGTTTTCCAAACATTTCATGTCACCGAATTCTCATTAAAGGAGATCTGTACCAAGGCTGGGAAAAAATTTCTGGAAGCAAAAATGAGACAGCAGTTTTTCTGATCAGCCGCACACAGCTGGGCACTTTGGAAGCGCCATCTGGCTTGAGAGTCTTCCATCTGGCCTGGAATGTTAGGAGCCTGCCCTAATCCCGCTGTTGTTCCTGAGTCCTGACAACCTGGAAACGAGAAATTAGCTGACTTCTCACCTATATAACAGACCTACAAAGTGAGAAAGAGTTAGTCAGCATCTTAGACTCTTCAGGGGAGAGAATCGTGGTCCGGGTAAAGATATAACGGGAAGCCATAATAATAGATCATGTTTATTGACTGCTTCTAGGGACTGTGCATAGATTATCTCTAATCTTCACAACTACGCTTCAGGGGTTTGGACCTATTACAGTGGCCATTTTACAGATGAGAAAACAGGTCCATGGAGGTCAAGTCCTTCCACCAAGTGACTCAGCTGGGAGGATAAGAACCACCACCACGTAGCAGGCACTTCCTGCCTCACTGTGCTTTATCTGTAGCATGTCATTTATTTTCACCAACAGCCTAGAAAAACAAGTATGACTATTCCTGTTTCATTTATGAAGTCCAAAGAAGCTCAGAGATTTTAAACCAGGGTTTCCCAGCGTCAGAACGAATGACATTTGGACCTGAATGAGGCTTTACTGTGGGAGCTGTCCTGGGCTCTGCAAGGTGTTTCGCAGCATCCCTGCCCTCCACCCACCAGATGCCAGAAGCATCCAGTCCCCTAAGTCATGACAACCAAAAATGTTGCCAAATGTCCCCTGCGGAGCAAAATCATCCCTGCTTTAAACGAACAAGGAGGTCATGTAGGCGGGACTGCAGAGCTGGAAATGGCACCCCAGTCTACCTGAATCCCCCATTAATCGTTTTCCAAACCCTGTTTCAGTTACCTTACGGCAGAGGTTCTTAACTGTGGCCCCATTACAGCATCACCTGGAACTAGTTAGAAATGTACACTCTGAGGCCCCGTCCCCAGACTGCCTGAATCAGAAATTCTAGGGATGGGGTCTACTAGCAGTCAGAGTTTTAACAAGTCCTTCAGGTAATCTAGTGCTCACTGAAGTTTGAGACCCAGTGCCTCACAGCAGTGTGTCTTAGCCTTGGCTGTGCGCTACAATCACCTGGGGCCCTTTGCAGACAACGCTGATCCCCGGGTACCACCTCAGGATTCTGATTTAATTGATCTGGGTTGGGAAGTATTCCAGACGATTCTCACGGGGAGCTGAGGTGGAGAACGACCAACCTCGAGGGAGCTGCCCCTCGTTCTAAGGGAGGCATGGGTCAAAGTCCAAGCGTTAAAATTAAAAACAGTTGAGGCTGCTCCCCTGACCCATCCGCCCGAATCTTGGACAGAAGTGGCAAGAACCGGGTAGCGATTCCCCACTCTCAGCCTCAAGCCACAGCCCCACACGGCCCAGCTCCTTTCATTGACCCTCTTTTTGGATCCTTCTTTCATCGATTTACCTAAATCTCAAAACGTTTTGGAAGGTACTTAGCTGGACTCCGCCCCGGCTCAAGAGGTGAAGGGGACCACGAAAATTGGCAGGTGAACGCTTTGCATTAAGTCAGACATATCTACAAGGTAACAGAATCATCGCTGCAGGAGGAAATGGAATTCAACTTCTCCTTTAACAGTACCTAAGCATCCTCCAAGGTCCTAATCCCTTCCTCCAGCCACTGCCTTTAGTTCTACTAATCGCCTACCCCTCCTCCGCCCTGGGCAAGCCCAGCTCCTCACCGTCCTTTGCAAAGTCCAAAGTCACTCCCTTATTAACCTGGCCGTGTTCTCTCCCATCCTGTTCCCCATAGCCTGGAACATCTGACCCCTTCTTCCTAGATGCCCATAACTCTCCATCCTTTAAGAGCTTTCTTTGATGCCTCCAGTCCACAATAATCAGCCCTCCTCTGCTGCTTTTGTGCTCCCATCAGAGCAGCAATGTCCGTGATGCATTTGATAGATTCCACACTGCTGTGTTCCACTTCCTTTTTTTTTTTTTTTTTTTCAATCTGGGCATCTCAAGCAGCGGTGTGCTGCTAAATGTTTAACAACTGGTTCTTTGGCAGAGGATGGAAGCCAGAGAAAGGGGCTCGATTTTATTAGCACTTGCATTCCGCGCTGCAAATATTCCCACCACAGCCCATTTCACGCTACCGCGACGTGAAATCACTGAACGTGGAATTGAAAGAGACGCATACATCTGGCTCTCGGGAGCCCGCAGGAGTGGGCGCTGCTAGCTCACAAACGACAGTCAATCCAGCAAACATCTACCGGGAGTATGTTCTGTTCCATCCCCTGTGCTAAATGCTGAGCGAAAGGAATGAAAGACACGGGTCCTGGATCAGAGTCTAGCGCGGTATAAGGGGAAAAAGGGTCTTTCAGAGGGACCCATCACAGGCAGAGAAAGTGGTAAAAGGAAAATAAAAAGGAGGAAGCAGTCAACTTTGACCAACTAGACTCTGAGGTTGCTTTGAATCCTGGGGAGAAAGATCCTGAACATTTTTGAGGCAAAGGAGACACAGTTATCACTGGTCACTGCTGCTGCCTCCTGAGTGGGGACCACAGCCTGCTGGCATCACACTTAGTAGATGCTGCCGTGACTTATTCATTTAACCCGTGGAAAAATTCCAGAAGGCTGGTTCTATCATGCCCACCTAGAAGGGAAGAGACTTTCCCGAAGTCACAAAGCTGGAAAGGTCTGGCCCTGATGTCTGTAACACCCTGAGCAATCTCTCAGTGTTTCCAGCGAGGGAAAGCGGTCCTTTATCAAAGCCTGCTGAGCTGGCATTCCCTTAGAGAAGGGCTCCCCAAAGGTATTCAAAGTGGGCTGCAGACATCCTGGAGCCCTAGGGGGTAGAGAGAGAAGGGCCCAGAACTTGGAGGATCATCTCTACCCCCATAAGCGTCTCATTTCTCTTTTACCCAGTGATCTCACATAACCTGTCATTTTACAAATAAATGTTTCCTCTGCTGAAACAAAACAAAATGAGTTTGAAAAACGTCTGGTTTGTGCCAAATCCTGAAATGTATGTAGGCGGTGGCTGAAGCCTGGGGTGCTTCTAGTGGGCATCCCCCCACCCCATATTTTTTTCTAATTTGTGACAGTGCTAGCATACTACAGGAATAAAATAACTTTGGAGAAATTTTCAGAAAAGGCACCCGAGACCAAGTACCTTCCCCGCAAAAGGAGCACTCTAAAGGCAAAATTTTAAGCACACCAGTAACCCCTGCCCCTAGACCAGTGGGTTGAAATCTCCCTATCCTGTCCTTTCCTGGGTTCCTGCAGGACGCGTCTGCAGGATTTCCCGGCTCCGCATAGGAAACTTGCCTTGATGCCCAGTCAAATCCAGGTTCACCTTGGAAACGCTTGCCCCCTTGTTGGAAACGCTTTTCAACCACATTAGACAAAATCTGTTTTACACAATTTCTCTGCAGGCATCTTGGCCCCGGCAACAAGTTCAAAGAACAAGGGCTGCAAAATCTACCCCTTTACTCACCACCTGGTATCCAACTCACTCTTCATTTTTCTCTTTCTGAGAGAAGACAGCAAGGGCATTGCTGTATTTTAACATGTAACTTCCCAAATTAAAAACTGAAAGAAGAAACACATTTTTCTGTCAATGGCTTCAGGGGATTGCACCTCTAAGCTGCTGCTAAAAGTGCCGTCGACTTTTTCACATTTGTAGCATTTTGGAGCAATTTGCTGGAGTCAAAGAAAGCAGTGAAATGTCCACAACCAACTTCAAAGCCCCCAAATCCTGTATCAGTGGAGGGGAGCCTGGTAGCCACACCAGAGGGGACCTTTTTCAAAGAGGCATGTGTAGGAACTTACCAGGCATTTCTGCCCTGCATCTGCGATTGATGTTAATGACAGACACGTGACCAAATCCCCACATAGCTCTTTGAAAAATGCCCCTCCCTCTACTCTTGCCAACGCTTTTGGTTTTGGCCGGGACAATGCAGATGACACAGAAAAGGGCTAGAATAGAGGGACCGCTGCCAGGGCTCCGTGAACAGGGCTCCCTCCGTTGACTCATTACTACACAGGAGTCTTTTATCTGGAGGGGAGCGTGGAGTAAGATGGATTAATCAAGAGAAAGGGTTACACCTAAATGGTTTTACATTTGTCAAAATGAGTGCTGGGCACAAGTGGCTCCAGAGAAAGGAAACACACCAACCCTCAGGACACCAGCCACACTAGTTCATTCCTCTCTCTCGTTTTGTCTTGCTTCCATGCCCTCTTTGGCCTGGCCTTGCAATTTCTTCTCCATCGGACCCCTGTTTACCCATCTTGGTCCATGTCCAGGACAATCCTTCCTCCCCAGCTCACATACAGAAACACAGAGTTTATTCCAGCTACGCCCGCACTGCTGTGTTGAATTAATATCCCCAAGCACAGGGGCTTCCCTGGTGGCGCAGTGGTTGAGAGAGTCCGCCTGCCGATGCAGGGGACACGAGTTCGTGCCCCGGTCCGGGAAGATCCCACATGCCGCGGAGCGGCTGGGCCCGTGAGCCGTGGCCGCTGATCTTGCGCGTCCGGAGCCTGTGCTCCACAACGGGAGAGGCCACGACAGTGAGAGGCCCGCGTACCGGAAAAAAAAAAAAAATCCCCAAGCCCAAAATGTGTAGAAGGCGGTTTTTGGTCTATGAATATTCTGTGCTATTAGATATTACAAAAATGAGCCCCCTCAGATGTTGTCCATTGTACAGGCTCACAATACTGTATGAGACTGCCCATGGCCCCAGATTCCAGCCCAAAGGGATTATTATTATTATTTGGTTAGGAGTGAGATGAACATAGTTTCAGAAGATTATTGGTCATCTGGATTTATTTTTTCTAAAAGCGGCCCATTTTCCTACCGGGTTGTTTACCTGCTTTCTTATGAATTTAAAGGAACTCTTCACATTAAGGGAATTGGGTCTTTGGCCATCTTGCGGGTTGCGATTTTCCCGACTTGGTTGTTTGTCTTTTGATTTTGTTCATGGCACTATTCCTATGCAGAGGTTTTAAATGCTTATGTAGGCAAATTTATCAATCCGTTGCTGTACAGCATCTGGGTTTTGCGTCAGGCTAAGGAAGAGTTTCCCTATCCTAAGTTTAAAAAAAAAAAAAAAAAAACTAGTTTCTTTTTGCTACTTCCGTAGCTCTTGCCTTCACATAGGATGGTCACAAAACGACCACCCTCCTCCTTTCACAAACCCCACAGCTTTGGGGACGCGTTCATCAAACAGGACCAGCGTGTACTGTTTTCAATTGTCTGTCCGCATCAATAATAAATCTTGAGAGCAAGAACTGTGCCCTATTTGGTCCTGAATCCTTCAGCACCAAATCCATATTCTAGTGCATAGCAGGTGCAAAATAAATGTTCACTGAATTAAATCTTAAAATCAAGCATAACAACTTTGATGCCAACCCGCCAGCGCAAAAGCGTCTATTTTCCAATAGCTCTCCTAAAGAGGGTGTTAAGAAACAGGTCTGGTGTGGACCATATTTAACAAGCTGTCCAGGAAAGGAAACTCAGCCCACAGAAGTGTCAAGGAAATGGCGGGATACGGGTTCGTGGAAAAGCTGGGAGAGGTTTAAGAGAACACCCTCTCATTGTGACAGATTGCAAAGATGTCATCTTCGTCATTTAAGGAATTCTTACTAGGCTCTGGTTCCCTGTTTGTTTGTTTGTTTGAGCACCTGATTCAGGTACACTCTGCCACTTTCCCAGGAGGATCTGAGACAAAGATGCCTCGTGCTGCTCCCTGGGAGAGGGCTGCGTTGGGTACCGAAATGCATGAGGCACAAACTCCAGGCTCACAGAGTTTAGAGCCTAAGAGAAGACGAGCAACTTAAAAGGTAATTGTCTTACAAGGTAAAGAGTGCCTCCAGAGCGGGCCCACTTTTGTGTGGTTTAACGCTATGCTTTAGTGGAGAATCAATGTACCTGACAGTGCATGATCACACGTCTTGGTTAATTCTAACCAGAGGCCTTTTCCTCGGTCCTGTTTCGACCACCACCCCGATCACCCCTTGACTAAGTGCCTGCTGGTAATGACGACCAACAATACAAATATCTCACTGGTAACTGCAAAAGTATGTGCAAGTAATTTGGACGATGTCTATCTTTGTAACTTGACAACTGAATACATTCTTTTCTTTTCCACGCAGAATTTTTAAAAACACCATCCCATGTTTAAAATCAGCCATTCTGCCAGCTCGAAATCCTCAGTATCTCTCTTGGTTCACGTGCTGAATCCCTGACAAACTGGTCCCTTAGCTGATTGTGTAGACTCGTAGAAGGCCTCTGATTCGCGCTCAACTGATCCATTTCCCAAAACACAAGAATTAAGCCCAGCAGGGTAATCCAGGGAATGTGGCCTGCCCAGGTCACAAGGCTGTTTAGTGGCCAAGGCAGGTGTAAAAAAATGGGGCTTCTGGACATCAACTCAGATTCTCTTTCCCTGTGTGCCTCATCTGACTGCCTGAGGCCTCCTTATAAAAAAACAAGAGTTGATGTTACTAGAGCACTAGGAAGGCCCGAGGAAGCAGGAAAAACACAAAGCAATTATTCATCCCTTTTAATTTTAAACTGGACCTGAAAAATGCTGACTTGTAAGACAATACAATAAAATATGGAAAATTCACCAGCAGTTTCTGCACTTTCTGGGTTTCCACAGCTGTGTCTCTGGACACTTCTACCAGGGGTTCTCTATCATGCTTGTGCATTAGAATCACTGGGAATTAATTTTTAAAAAAAAATACTGATGCCTGAGCCCCACCAGCCTGTGGAGGTTCTGGTTTAATTGGTCTGGCGCAAGGCATCAACATTTTTAAAAGCCCCATGGGTGCATCCAAGGTTGATGGTCCAGTCTCTGGGTTCAGAGACCTGTTCATGGCCTAATTCTATACATTCCTATCTTCTTAAGCGGTGTACGTGACTCTTGGGTACCAGTTTCCCTCCCCCACGTTGGGAAACGCTCATCTCCCCCATCTCCCAATCCCTGCAGAACCCCATTCTCAGAAAATGTGATTAGGCAGCAGCTGGCCATAAAGACCCACCCCTAGCCAGTGCTGACTGGACAAAAGATATACCTCACCAAGGTAAACCAATCAGCTATCTCCTCTGAACAGGACAGCAGAGTTGCTAACCAACCTCTGCTGGGGATGTGTAGGGGTGAGGGTGGGAATCAGGGGCACTTCAAAGCAAGAAGGCCTGCCTGCTTCCTACAGGGAGAATGAAGCAGATGTGCAGACAGAGAAAAGGGAGGCAAGAGGGACAGAGAGAATGAGCCCCCATCGCCAACACTGCCCACCTTCCATCTTGCATTTCATGCCCTTAATATACACCTGTAACCTTACAATAAAGGAACAGAAACCCAAAGGCAGTTTTTATGTCCTAGAGTCTAAGAAATTAACAGGCTCCTTCCAAGACCTCAGAGTCCCTTGGAAGGCTCATCCAATCACAAACGGCCAGGTCGAATTTGACAGTGATCCTCGGTTTTTTACTCAGAGCAGAGGATCCCAAACCGGCATCCTAAAAGCCCACAGGGAGCCTGTGAAGGCAGTAATGGCACCCATGAACCACTGCTATCATCGTAAAGACCTACAGGATAAACCCCCATGATCAGGTTTTCTTTGCTTTTGATTGAATATACATCAACGGAATTATACCACTTCTCTTGCTGATCAGAAGCCCTAGACCTTTTATGGAGGGCTCTGATTAATAAAACAAACACACAGAATTACAAACGAATCGTTGAGAACATGGGCTTCACAGGAGTAAATTAGTAAAGAGGTCCTTTGGTACTAAATAAAATAATTAAGTCAGGTCTTCTTTACCTAGCCAACCATTTTTCAAAACTGCCCTACCGTTATTTCCACAAGATGGCTGATTAGAAAACAGGTTCCATGTTCAAATAAATTGGGAAGATGTTGTGTGCCACCCACGTTGGTCCTTCCCTATGGAGGGTCACAATACATATTAGCATATAAAGGCTCGGAGATGGAGGATAGCAAAGCTAAAAGTTTAACTTGGTCTAATCCATGATTTCCCTAAATTATTTGACCACAGAACTTCCCAAGTACGCCTTTAAAAAAACTTTTTAGGGGTGATGGTAGTTTTTGAGGGGAAGGCAGATAATGAACTACTGTTCTAGGTTCTTCCCCATTTTCCAAGTGTGACAACGCTTATTTTAAAGCAGAGGGAGTATGTCCAATATCATAACCACGAAGTTCTTCTAAAACAAATCAAAGCTTGCACAGTGTCAAGGTCAAAGTTTTATTCCACATAATACTGATCAGGGCCAAGTATGGCAGGATGTTTACTGGGTGCCAGGCGCTTTACATACATTATCGTATTTAATCCTTTGCAGAAGCCTTTGAGGGACTATCCCTATTTTACGGATGCAGAAACTGTGTGTTCTTTTTCACGTGACCACAGGTTTTGCCGACAACTTTTTATTACATTGGCCTTTCAATGGAGTGCTTTAACGCTGATTTATCTTCACTATCCAGCAATTTCCTGAGTGTCAGTTGTGCACCTGACACTTTACACATTACAGGGTATTAAGGAAATGTACCATCTATTATTTTTTAAATACTCTTGAAATGACAATCTTTATCTCTGAATAAAGGCTGCTCCATTACCTACCACAACCAAAACCACAGAATCGTTTGTTTTTAGAGCCAGAGGGGTCCTTAGGGTCAAACTCATGAGAAGTACTAGCCCCGATCTTCTAGATCCTTCTGAGATTATAATGCATTTTCTTCTAGGCGTCACTCAACCCCACTCAGAAAAAGAACACCGAGGAGGGGAGGGCAGCTGAGCCCACACAACATGTGCTGAGGTTAAACACTGAGTTCTTTAACTGGGAAGGAGGGAATGAGCTGGCTGAGGCAAGGGGTGGCATGGTGTCTAGCTAGAAAATCTGCATGACTGTGGCGTAAGGTCAAATCCTATCTGAACTGCTTTGTGCCTGAGTTTCTGCACCTCTATAAAGGGGATTAAAGTATCTGCCCCCTCTAGTTGTGAGGATCAATGGTGGCATAGGTCCTGGCTACCAGGAGATGCTCAATCAATGGTAGCTGTCGTCATCATCGCCCCTGAGGCTTTGGATGGCCTCCAAAGGGCAGGGCTGGGTGGAACATCATGGTCTTCAACTCCACGGAAGTTTTCTCTAACTCCTGACCAACGGGTACCACCCCAAAGTGACCAGAAGAAATGGTGACTATCGACTCTTTAAATATTAAATATTTAAAAAATCTGATTCTCATAGTCTCTATAACTGCAGAGTTAGAGGGGAAAAACAAGTCATCAGCTAGCTCATTTCTGAAATCCCTGAGAAGTGGGAGAGGAAAATAAACTCTGTACGCGTTTGATAAGATACATACACGTTTTAATAATCAATATGTATGTCTACTGCCCCTTCTACTTTTTCCTCTTCCTTTTGGTGATCTTTGCAGAAACTGAACTCCAGATCACCTCGGACTCAGTCTCCTCAACATCCTGGTTATGTGAGCTGGCCTTCTAGTTTCAAATGTATGTCTCTGGTACCTCTGTAAAAATATGTTCCAGTTTCAGAAAATAAGACCCCGCTACTGAGCAGATCGCAAGTAGCAGGTCTGCTTTGAAAAAGTCATATTTCAATTAATGCGATAATCTGGCAACAATTTAAAATGATCACTTGTTTTGCCAACATGCATAAATATCCTTCTTTCGTTAAACATATTATTATACCCCTATTATGTGTTGGGTTCACTGTGTTCGTAATTTATAGAATACGTTCATTTATTTTATTATTGTATTTTATTTTACTGGAATGTTTTCGGGTGTGTTTGTTTAGGTTTGTGCCAGGGAACCTCCCATTTTGCCCCAATGACTGACCCACACCAATCTCTCCTCAGTAATAAACCCCAGGTCTCAAGGCCTGGGACTCAGGGGGATGCTGATAGCTATATGGATACCTATGATCAATTTCACCTCCATTTTCACACAATGTGTCATTTTTCAAATGTAAAGAATTTGTGTAGTGTCTTGTTTCTAGGTAGAAACTCTTCATTTCTCATATTAACAGCTTAATACATACAGCTGGAAAGGCAGAGAAGGAAATCTATAATGAGAAACCTTCAGGACTCCCCCAAATGAATAACTCTTGTCTTCAACGTGACACATATGAAACAGGGTTTGATGTGCAAAGCCTTTCCAAAAAAACCTACACTCCCAGGTTCAAACCCAATGGTCCTGAGAAATAAAGGGCTAACTTTTGTTTGCTATTAATCACAAATTATTTTTTCCTTTAAAAAATTAATTAAAAACATGAGATGGAATAAACATTTCAGGCGACCAGCAGCAAAATGGGAAAATACCATGTGTTTGGAGTTTTAGTGCCCTCTGAGTACAGAAATTTATTTGCAGCGAGCAGAAAAAAGACAGCAAGCATAAAAATACAGCAGAGTCCCTCTAGTAAAATTATTTACCAAGCTAACAAGGGAGGGACCCTTCCAGTAACAACAAGCCAGTGAGGAAAAGACATGGCTTTATATTTTACCTTTGGGTTAGCAACCCCGTAAAAATGCCAACTGACAAGCACTTCACATAAACATTTCTTTCTAAATGAGCATCCTTGTTAGAAGAAAAGGGGAAAAAAAGTCTTTCTAGCTAAGGCACGCTATAGCCTATAGACAGAGGATTCGAGCACGTATATGCTGACTCCTTAGTGCCGAAATAATATACCTTAAAAAATAAGTTAATGTGAATGACGAACGGAGTTTTCAAAACAAATTCAAACTTCATTAAAGAAAATGTGCTTATATTCTTATCAGGGAATCCTCCTACTCGGATGTTGACAGTCACAGTTTTGTAAGATGCTTTTTCAGGGCTAGCTTAAGAGCCTCCAGCAAAAAAATACATACACATATATTCACATACACAGACATACATGGACTGACATTGCCTCTACTGTACAAGCCTCACTGCTGTATTTTTTCAAATATTTATTTTATGAGCAAAACCCCAAAGTCAGATTTTACAGTTTAACGATACCAAACCCTGATTATAAATTACAGGTCACTTTACTGCAGCTTGCAATAGCCAAAAAGAAAAAAAAAACAAAAAAAGAAGAAAGAAAGAAAGAAAAAAAAAAAGTGTGTGGGGGGGGAACCGTCCGGTTGAAACCAGGCAGTGGCCTGATCTCAACTAAATTTTAAAGAAATAGTAAAACGATGCCTTCTCAGAATAACTGCATCCTCAATAGCTTGGCAAGTGACACCTGATGAATTTACAATGAAATCACACACTTGGATCCCATCTTTCCTAAAGTGAAACATCTGATAAGTTAACCGTGGCAAACATGGGAAAGGGCCTTCTTTTTATTGTATTAGGAAAGGATGCTGGAGAGGATGCAGAATCTGAAGAACACTGTAAAACGCAGAGTAAAGACAGACACATCTTGCTGGATCTGATACCTCACCCCCCATCCCTCGCCATCACATCCCCATCAATGCCTTAAAAAAACACAAATTTCTCAGCAACAGGGATGGAAAAGTTTTCATTACTAATATCAGCGGGCTCGAATAAAATAGGAAGAAAAAAAATAAAACGAAATCCTTACTTTTTTTTTTTTTTTTTTTTCCTCTCCGGAGCCGAGCGACTGTCACCGCGCTGCTATGAAAGCTCCAAGCTCTGACAGACAAGGGAACCCTCTGCTCCGGGGCAGGAACCGGACTGTAAGGCCCAAACACGCTCCAGCTCAAGTCCTCCCAGCTGAGTTTGGGAGCTGGGCCTATTATCCGCCCACAAACGTGTAGGGGAGGGCTTACCGCACGAGTCACGTGCTATTTTGTGCCACTGACCTTCGGGCGTTTTACACGAGGGCTTGTCAGGACGCTACAAAGCGAGCAAAGATCAGAGCCAACAGAGGTAACATTCTAATTAACCAGGTTCCCCGTGGAGACTAGGGTGTTTTGAACGCATCCCATTTTTACCAAGAGTTTTATCACCAACAACTAAGCTGGGGAAGACTCTGAAAGCAGCGAGTTCTGGTTCCAGAGGCTCCACTAGATCAGGAGAGCACCGAGCACCGGGCGGGGGCTGGGGTGGGGGTGGGGGGAAGCCAGGCTTGCTGGGAAGGAAAGCGATGCCAAGGTGCCTCGCCTGCGCATGCGTGGTGAGTCTCCAGAGGCTGCCGGAGCGCACAGGGCCGCGGCTGGGAGCCGTCCGCCCTGGGCCGCGGGGCAGCCCCGAGGTCTACAGAAATCCTGTCCTCGTCCCAAACTGTGGCTCCTTCCCTGCACGGGGGAACTCGGGCTCACATCTCCAAACACGCCTGTTAAAGCACGTGCACCTTCCTTCTACTATGCAGTGGTGAGGAACTGCTTCCAGGCTTTAAAAGAAAAAAAAGAGAAGAAAAAGAAAAGAAAATGGCTGGGAAAACTATTACATAAACAAAGTAGCCTTCGAGCATCAGACTAGAACTGCCAGGAGGCACTAACCCCTGGAGCAAAGAATGAGACAGCGGTTCTCAGCTGAGGTCCAAAAGGTCAAAATGAGTGAAGGAATTTCTGATCTCCCTTGGCGACCCTCGCCGCCGGGAGGTGAGAGAGGCCAGGCCTCCTGTCCAGCAGGCTCGCCTGGCCGTCTGAAAAAGCAAGGCAGGATTTCCAACACTGTCAAAGGTATCGTGCGCACCCTGAGATTTATTGAAAGGACTTGAATGGCTCCATTAGAAAGAGGCGGGGTGGGGGGGGCGGTTAAATAAGGAAGAGAAATTTAAAAAGAAACTGAAAATTCTGTTCTCCATTCAAAACTTTCAGCCCAGTAAGAGATGCTTCCTCCGCCATTTCTTGTATATCAGGAATGAACCTCATTCTCAATTATAAACAAACCAGAGGCACGCCATCGCGGTATAGACTCAAGCCCTTTAATTAAGCACCTTCTGTAACAAAAGGTCTCCATCCTGAGCAACTTCGGGTTGGGGGTTCAACCCTGGTGTCAGAAGCCCTTTAAATAATTGCACCTCAACCCCACCCCACTCAAGACTCAGCTTGGCTGCTGGCAGGAGCCCAGGAAGAAGAAAAGAAACTTTTGTCTGAAGAACCCAATTTAAAGGAGGCCGTGACCGCAGGGTCAATTTGAGATCAATTCCATTCTCACCTCTGCTGCCTACCTGCCAGCAAACGAAGTTACTGTGCTGTTCTGTAGACTGAAAGGACTAAAAAGAAATCGTCACTTGCTGCATGTGGATAACCCGTTATTAGAGGATGGATGCTTGCTGAGGGAATGGTAAAAAACAAACTCCCTTCCTCTCTTTTTTGTCATTTACACCTCACCAGTGATAAAGGTGTAGGATGTGCCCTGGATTGTTAATTAGGTGTTAATATCTTCCAGCAGTTTATACTGGAGGTCAGGGCTG
>RJWK010013521.1:21245-38989 GCA_004363435.1 Platanista minor
AAAAAAAAAAAAAAAAAAAAAAAAAAAAAAAAAAAAAAAAAAAAAAAAAAAAAAAAAAAAAAAAAAGTCAGGCACTAAACAACAACTTTACAGTAATTTTTGGATCGAGGAAGTGAAAGACTCAGCAAGCGGCAGGCGAGGAGAGTTTCAACATTGGCATCTGCGAACGGCAGCAATAAATCTGAGATTTTGGCAGGTGACTGAATGTGTGCTTTTAGACCGAAAGCTCTTTACAGAAGCATCATTTTGTTTTAAATAACGAGTGCTATACTCCTGCAAAAATTCCTTCTTCCTTCCCCCTCCCCCCAAATGCATAATGTTCCTTTCTTTAAGGCAGCCCCTTTGATAGCATTCTAACGTTGACTGGAAATAATGTGAGTTCATTGAGCTGCTTGCCCTGTACCTGCTCTGCCATAATTAATTGATTAAATCTGCTCACTAGTGGGCCAGTGTCCACAGAAAGGAAGACATTAGGCAGCCTTGCATGGAAAGGGGGATGGGGGAGCTTAGGCAGGAACATAATCTAATTAAACAAACAACAACGACAAACAATTAGGTAAGTTAGTCCCAGTAATAAAACACTTTAAGCAGAATTATTTTCCCTTATTTTCTCAGTGCCAACAAATACAGTGATGTGATGTGCTTAAGACATACATACTCATGGCATCTGTGACGGATTGGTCTGCTCTCCAGATCTGCATGCCAGACAGCATCCTACCCCTTGCTGTCTTGCAGGACGAGGCATTTACTCTAAAAACTGAGCACCGAGAAGCCCTGAGGGGTCTGCAGTGAAGCCAGAGTCAAGACCAGCCACGGTTCTCACTTGGGCTTTTCAAACCGAGGCACCAGGAGACGAAAACTTACGGTCTGTGTTTTCACATGGCCTTTGCATGAGAACACCTCATTCACCATTTCTGTTAAAATATTTTGATGCACTCTGCAAGGGAAATACGGTTATGACATCTTTAATTTTATGTTTGAATTAAGTATTAGCTGTGCTCAGGTACCCACATTGACACTGGACGTTGGGAAACCATGCTTGCGTTTTATTTCTGGATGATTACTGGCAACATGGGAGGACACGTTATACAAAGTAGAAACAAGATTTCGGAGTCCTTTTACTGTGTTTTTTGTTTATATCCCAGTTCATATCAGAGTGAAGCCTTCCTTACATTGGTTTGAATTCATGTCAGCATAGGTACAGTCAGGATAAAACATATCCACTCAGCTAATTGTTAAGACTAGGAAAAAAAAAAAAAAGTGATGGGTACTTAGAACCCGGGAAGAGCTGTTTTTACAAGTTCCATCAGGAAACTCCCACAGGTGACAGGAAAGCTACCAACAGGCCTCTCCCCTATGTATATGTGTCCGACCTGCCCTGCCCCAAGGCAGCTCTGTTAAGGCTCGGTTGCATCCGGATGGGTCTTAGCCAATGTCAGGAACATCTGTAATGGGTAGAGCATACACATCAGCAGGCTAAGGTCCACCACTATCTCCTGAAATTAGTGTTTCAACACACAAGATGAAAGAGCATGTATTAAAGGCCTGCTTTCAGTTTTGGTGCCAACCATGAGTAGTTGTGTTACCTCCTTTTGACAATTCACGCTAAGAGACAGCCTCTAAGGTGAATTCCAAAGCCACTCTTTGCCTTAGGGTCAAGCGACACCATCACTTCTTTCCGTGGTGATGATGCTAACATCACATCTGACCTAGGGGTGCTACCATGGAGAAACTGACATCAAATAGCAGTGTGGGACTGTTGTCTCTCTTGATCGTCATGTTAGAAGACTTTGCTTAGAAGGCACAACCTTGATAAATCATGCACTTGGGTAGATTTGCGTATGTTAAGCTGGAACGTGCACTAATGGAAAACGTTAGGATCAAGGGATGCTATGAAAATGGAGAATTTGATCTTTTTGTGATACCACTTAGGATGACTATTTTGTAATATGCCCAAGAACCAGAATATAATCTAGACTGTGTTTCTGAGAATAAATAAAAGAATCAAATGCCTCCCCAAATGGCTTGTGATTTAACTCTCACACTCTAGCCTAGAAAATTGCCAGAAATAAGCCACAAAGTTGTACATAGTGGAAATCAGCAAGAGAGCAGAAAGCTAGTGATTCCCCATTTTTGGCTTCCAGGACTGAAATCTCTTAACCAAAGTGACTTTCTGAAAATAAACTAAGTAACTCTCCCAAGAGTATCAAGTATTGAACTTTTCATATATCAGCTTATAATATCTAATACCACAGAGTAACTTGGAGGAATTGTCCTCTTCTCCGAATTCCCCATCTGGCCGAATGCCTTTCTTTTCCTCACTCTCACCTGTCAATCATGTTCACAGCTGAAATTTGATTTCTCTCCCACCAGTAACCTTGTATGAAATATTATGGGGGCGTCAAGACCCGTGTGAACCTTGCCTTAAAAGTTCATTAACTCTTTGCTCAAAATGGATGGTTTCGGGGTAACAAAACCTGCCCGGTGTGTCTAGATCATTATATTTAATAGATGGCTTTCAAACTGCAATTATAAGGACAGGGATAAAAGAAAGGAATAAAAAGAGAAAGGAATAAAGTATTGGTATGGCATGCATACACAAGGACACACAAATTAATCCCAAAGGTATACACTTAGTTAAAATCTATGTATGAGCGCTATTAAAGAAAATGTTCATTTTGTTTAAGGCTAGGAAAGAAATCATGTTAAATATTCACAGTCCAGTTATTCAAAGCCTGTCCTTATAATAGCGTGTAAAAGTAAGTAATCAGATACCGTATCTGAAGAGCAGGGGAAAAAATACGGGTCTGTTTCCTGACACCCTCAATTCACTGGGTTCTTAAAGTGTCTCCTTCTCACACAGTAGCAATTTGACAGTGGGACTTAAACCCAAAGCTGTATTTCATGCAAATTTCTCAGCAAGCAAATTTAATAATAAAAAAAAAAAAAAGTCAAACTTCATTCCATTAGCCAATAAGACGTAACAGGAATACATAAAACGATAACACTAAGTATTTATTGGTGTAAGAGTGTTGGTCTAGCTCTCTAAACGAAGAGGATTCATAATTAAATTCACCCCGGGATCCTTGTAATTGAAAACCCATTTAAATAGCTTAATTTCATTTTTTTTCCATAGGTGAAAATCACATTTCTGCCTCCCTCTGCCTACATTTGAAGTGAGGAGTGGCTCCAAACTCACATTTGGACACAGGAGGGGGACATAATGTGCTCTGAAATCACACTGAATCCTCCAAATGTGAGTATGGAGTGAGTTATAAGAGACTGGAAATTTGGAATGTTTATGAGGCCCAGGTGGAGCCAGCCGATGGCCATGGATGCTAATTGCACAGATTCACCCAAATTGTCTGACATTCAAGTAGAAAGATGAGTCAACAGACTCATGCTAGTTAAGGCTAAAGATCTGAGATCCACTCGGACTGGATTAGTACTCTGTACACCACACCTACGTCATGAAATCAATATAAAAATGCATGCATGTTCGTCTCACACACAATGCATCCTTCGCTTCAGCATCTGGTATCACCGTTTATGTACATGTGAAACCCAAATACTAAAACTACTAAAGCAGGAGACTTCTGCACCTCGAAAATGAACAGCATTCCTCACTTGCTTTGCTTGCTTGCTGTCTCCCTCATGGAAAATGCATAAAACAAGCACATGCAAATCAGAAATCAAGATGTACCTCTTTGACTTCAGGCAACAGGATTTTTCACATCACTGATGTAGAGGATTCCCTTGGGTACCTGATTCAGTAAATATATTAAAATAAACAAAGGGTCGTTAATAACCACGAAGAGGGCTTTAGAAGGACAGTATGTTCAAGGCAGCCTAACTACCTATGAAAAGGGCAGAATGAGACCAAAAGAAGAGTCATTTAGGTCCATTTGCTTTGGCATCCTGGTCTCAGCCCTGCCAGAGGAAGGGTTCACATGGAAGAGAATGGCGTGGAATGCTTCATCAACAACCCCCCTCCGCTCTTGCTCTGGTCCCGGGGGGCTGAGACAGTGATGCCCACTGGCCTGGCAGCCTGGATCAGCTTTAAAGCTGCCCTCAGTTCAGAGAACCAAGTGATCCTGGGTTCACAGTGGAGGAGGAGGATATGAATGGTCTCTGACGGGTGTCTCTCAAGTGTTCAAAGACCGCCCATCCCCAGGGAACCAAAACCAAACCCTGGCTCTTTACTAGGGCCTGTTTCTCTTCCATTCTCGCCCCCTCCTCCTCCACTGCCCTGGTCTATTCTGCTGGTACTGCTGACCTTAACTGCAGATGTTCTCTTAACAAATAGAACCATTTAGAGACCACCCTTTTATTTATTAACTTCCTCTCTGTTAAAATTAGTAGCAGAGAATGCTTAGAATGGTAATATGAAAATGAGATTGCTTTAAAAAAAAAAAAAAAGTCTTTTTGCTTCACAGTGAATAACAAAGCACAGTAATTCAAAGTAGTTAGCTTTCTATGGTTCAAAAACCCCTTACTGCTATTAGCTATACTAATGTAAGTGGCAAAATAATTATCATTTACTGTACGGAGTCCAATATTTTCCAGACAGCAGTTTAATAACAAAGCAGACCTGTCATTTCTCCCCCTAGTTAGCCATACTCTACAAGTTCAGACTGTCAAAATATATTTAAAATCTAATTTAAAAAATTCAACATGGTTACAGTAAATCTGGGTACAATAACTGTGATAAACCAGTAAGTCAATCTAATTTTTTCTCCAACGTGGAGATTCAGTTATTCTTCTTTAATCTGCCCCAATTTTATTTGAATGACTTTACAATTGGTGTGAAAAAATACACACAACGCATACACCTGCTGAAATCTGTAGGCTGCTGTAACTGACAGAATCTTTTACTTAAATTTTCATTTAGCGTAACTCTATAATTTTCCCAATGCCCTTTATCTAAATAGTCTGACTATGCATTAAAATACTCATATAAACAAATTTGTATTCATATCTATCAGAGCTGCCCCAAATACATCATGGGCTTTCATCCACATTTCACGTTAGAAATGCTTTTAAAACGTTACAGCACAAAATACTCTTTTTCATGTCAGAGTATACACTAATCTTTTGCCAAATAAATTATTTCTATGCCAAAAAAGAAAAAAAAAAAAGAAACAAGAAACATACTGAAGTTATAAAACCTGGAAGTGTTATCTGTGATATCAACTGTTCTCCATTTCAAGTTCAAATGGCTAATCTCAAACAAACAAAGAAAACAAAACAAGAAAAAATTCCCACGTAAGGTCACTTAAAAAGAAAAATCTTTAGGAACAACAGATTCTTTTAGACATACTAGTGAATAGAGTTTAAAAGCTTAAGAGATTGTGGAGGGAATATTTTTGTAATTCCTTTGGGGCAGTGCGAACGTATGTTAAGCTTCTGCAAGGAATATTTACATGAGATCATAGACTTGTGAGGCATTTTTCAATTTTAGAACAATATTACAAAGCAATAATTGAACGGAGACTTTGCAAAATGCCCCTTTTTGCCTTCCTGACCAGCTCACTCACAGCCTCTGTTATTTTTGGAGAAAAAGAATCGGACCTCATTAAATGCGTATTTGGAATCTTGCCTGAAATCTCATAAAGTAGATGTCCTTTTTAGATCATTGGAGTCCTTTTCCTCAAGATGACCTCTATTCTCTGGCCACCTGGGGAACCCATCCTGTTATCAAGGCATTTACTTTCAAAAGCTGGGGAGAGAGAGATTCTGTTTGCACACCTGAATAGGGTCCAAAAGCCCTTGCCGTTTTCTGTTCTCATCACCTAACTCCCCTGTGAGACCCCTTTGCCCCCCATCACTCTTCCCCAGGCTAGTCACTGGGGAAGAGTGGTGGAGGGCAAAGGGGTCTCACAGGGGAGTTAGGAGAGATTTTCCATCCTGACCACAGTGGTGGAGTCAAAGCCAGACGTCTGCCAGCACAGAGTCTTCAACAGTGGGATCTATTTACCTAACCATTAAATAGTACTTTTTAAATAGCATAGGAATATGTGCAGTGATATTCCAAGGAAGATATTAAAGGTCTCACTACCGGTACAGTGCAGGGAATGAACACGGACAGTGCACCCTGAGAACATACAGATGGTCGGCACGCACCTCTGCGATGCTCTGAGTCATGCCAAGTCCAGCGAAGGTTTTATGGGAAGATCCTCATTCTAAGACAGACCATTCAGGCTAGGTTTGGCTCCCAACACAGAGAGTAGACCAACACAGAGAGTAGACCAAAGAACTCTGTCGTGTGATCATGCCTGTGTCCTCATGTGGAAACTGTAGATTTATCTTTTAATAGCTTCCCCCCTTCAATGTGTTAGAGTTCCATAAATAGATTTAGATAGATAGATAAATGGCAGATGAAAGAATATGTTGGATTCATTGCCTGAAAACAGACTCAACTATCATCTTTTAACAGATTTCATCTGAGAATGATGACTGCAGGTTTCCCCCATTCTAAGAAAAAAGATTTCAGTAGAATCTGACAGTGTAAAAGTGCATCAGATGCTGAGATCATTGCTTTTGTTTCAACATATTTATCTGCACATTTATGAATCCTTCCTTAAGCAAAGAAAAAGGAAAAATGGGGGGGATATATTTAAGAAGGTGCAATGATGCTCAACTACTTCACACTCAAGGATCCAAAAAACTGAAGGTCCCTATAAGAAAAAAAAAACCCACATGGAAGGTCTCCTTTCTGAAATTAGTTGTTTTAAAATTTCTCCTCTTTAGACAGCTTCTGAGTGCCTGAGATTTGACAGCAACTGTGTTCAATCTGGGGATGCAAGCAAGCCCCTCTTGCTGGAGCTGTGGGTGAAATCCTAATAAAGTTTTCCTGAGTGGCTTTCCTCTACAATAAACGTCTATCAAGGAAACTCTATCAAGGAAAACCCCAACCGTATGGAGATTTCTAGAAAGATTTTTAAAACAGTCTATCTAGATTTCCTTCTTTTTCTTTTTGCCTCTTCACTGTCTCTAAACCAGAACAGGAAAAAAAAAAAAAAAAAATCTAGATCTGGAAATGGGCCGGAAAATTAATAGAGTAAAAATCAAATGATCTGGAGCTGATGCTCTTATTTGCAGAAGGTTCCTGGGGCAGCTGGAAGGTGAGATGGGGGGGGGGGGTGTCCCAAGGTGAAAGGCGGAGGCTTTTAGGGCTGAACCCCACTCCCTCCTTCCATGCGCCCACCCCAGAGCGCAGCAGAGCAGGTATTTTCAATGTCCCCAAGAGCTCCACTGTGGCCTGGGCAGTCCTCTTGGAAAACTTAAACCAAATCCCAATACAAATCCAAGTACCCAGCTGGGTCACGGGCACCGGGTGGGCGCGGGGCGCGCTGGCAATGGCTGCTGTGGTGCCCCAGCACGGGCGCGGGCATCTCGGAGGGGAGCTGCTTTGCCAGCGTCCTGAGCCTGCTGGTCCCCCGGGGCGCAGCCCAGGGCCTGGGGCACGCGGGGACTTCTCTTGGCCTCAGGCAGTCGCCGGACCCGACCCCGCGGGCCCTGCTTCCTGTCCTTCTGCACTTGACGCAGTGGCCAGGGGACCCTGAGGATGGGGAGCGCACCCGGCCAGGGCAGTGATGCCCAGAGTGAATAGGCCCCGCAGAACAAATGTAGACCGGGAGGGGGTAGGGCGGGGTGGAGGGTGCAGGGGATGCGTGGGGAGAGGGGATGCACGGAAACTGGGAGACGGGACCTCAGCATCCTCCCTGCCTTCATCTTCTTTGTGTCCGGCTTGAAAGCCCTTGGCGTGCGAAGCTCCAGCTGGCCTTAGACATGCCACAGCCACTTCCCAGCTCTTCTCTGCATCCCCGCCTTTGTCTGCACTGGACCTGCCCCAGAAGTGACTTAATGGGTCCAAAGGCTCAGCTTAGGTGACTGCCTTCTGGTACAAGGCAGTGATTTCTGAGTATCTCTGATGGCCCTGGTGACTAGGCATGGGGGGTAGAGGTGGCAGCAGTTATAGAGAGGACATTGGGATGGGACAGGGACCAGGTGGTAAGGGGCCAAAGCCCCGGAGCTAAGGACATCGCTATTGCTTTTAGGGATCATGGGGATTTCAGGGTCTGCCAGAGACCTGTCAGTCATCCTGCAAACACATCTGGCCTGGTGGGAAGCTAGGGCCCTAGGAATGACCTAGAGTTGACCCCTGGCGACTGGGGGTCATAAGCCAAGGTCCGTCTCTTGTCTCTTGTTAGTAATAGTCCCCCCAGCCCCTGCACACCAGCCGCTACCTGCCCTCTGCTCCTCTGGGCCTAGTTTGGGATTGCCTATTTTTCTGGGATCCTCAGGCCTGCTTTCCTTCTGGAAAATCCCCCAAAGGAGACCAGAAACCCACTTCTACAGGCTTCCAGAAGTGGATGAAGTCATGCAGAACCAGGACAAATTTTGGTTGCAAGAGGGAACTTGGCACTGCTGACCGGAGTTTTCAGCCCAGGATTCCCTTCACAACCATCCTTTTTGGGGATTCTCTCAGGATAGCGGTTACCATGCCTTCCTCTCCCAGTTCTATAAGGTTTCATGGCCTCTCCTATTTCCTAACCGAAAGAATCAACCACAAGGAAAAACCATTCTTTGGCATCTTAGCTTGGAAACAGTCAAGGTTGGTGATCAGAATATTTAGAATAAATTCAGAATCCAAATCCCCAGTGTGTAACTCACACCCAGGCCTCGGCTGGGTGGAGGCCAAGGGGGCGGAGGCCAAGGGGGCGTGGGGAGGTGAGCACAGAACTATTTCCTCTCCTCCTCCTCCTCCTCTCCCAAAGCTCCACAGACACCCCTCCCTCATCCTCCCTTCTTGAATTAATGCCCCTTTCTAATCGTAACTAAAGATCCAAGACTCTGTGGAGAAGGGAGGAATGTGATTTTGCAATCCGAAGTCCTAATTATAGGAAAAAATTGTTACTTGACAAAAAGAAAGGAAACGAAAATGAATTGTGTTCAACAGGGAAGAGGTGCTTAGCAGATGACTATGATCTGGGTAGAGAACTGTGCATTCCAATCATAGCCTCTCTGTGGAAAGTGCATTTTGTGAACTTCTTAAACCTGTCCAACTCTGATGCACATTCACAGAGAGGTCTGATTTCTGTGTGCCGTTGATGTGTTCTTTCTATATGGGCCTTGTTATATTGGGCAAAGTTAGGGAAAACACACAAAGGGCTTTCAAATTTAAACAATAAAAACAGTCACGATGCCATCAAACCTACTGTGGTGACCACAGAAATATGGGCATAACACATCCAATGTCTCAAATGTCCCCACTGTAAAATCATAGATTGAAATATTTATAAATGCCCCCAAATTAAGACATTTGCAATTTCCTCGGAGCTCTTAATTGGGGTTCGATCTCGAAAAATTTCAAAACAGAAACACGTGAACACATAGGAAAGAAACGGACAGCTGAACCTGGTTTGCACCTGTGTGCAAATGTGTACACCGGGTGACTCTTGCCTTCGAAGTCCGCGTCACCAGTTCCCTCTGGCTTGCCTCATTTCTCACCTCCCACAGATGCTACAAGGAATGGAGAGCCTGGGGTTTTGCTACGCCTTCGTGCCAAGCAATTTGATTTGCTTTGTTTTTGGTTTTGTCCCTCTCTCTAAAGGGTAAAGATGTTCCCACATTGTTGCAGGACTGTATTTCTTTATGCCCCGGCAATCATGAGACAGCCTGGGAGACTGAAATTCTCCCACCCTGTCCCCTACCCCCACTGGAGAAAAAAAGTGCCAGACAGAGCTGGGTTTGTTCAAGAGCCAGGGTGGAGCCAGGCTTGGAGAGGATTTCCCTTTTCTGGGGCTGTGTGATGTCTAGATTTTGAAGATTTATATCAAAAGTGAGAAAAGCAGTGCCATCAGAAGGTGGGTGAAGGCTCCTGCTCTGTTTTTAAACCAATACAAAAACAAACAAACTCATCCTGATTCAGTGGGCTGGAGGGCTGGACCACCTCCCTTATGGCTACTGTCTGCTCGGCCTGGGACTTGGGACGTCTTTTAAATTTAGGGTGGGCCCAGAGTGAGAACAAACTAGGTTTCTCTTATTTTTTCTCTGGACAACAAGGAAGGCACCGACCCCAAATTATTCATTCAGCCTCCTGAGTAACAATCAGAAGTGGTGAAAAGGACAGCCTCTCACGGTAGATATCTCTTCCCTAAAAATGAAGACGTTTCTTCAAGAAAAGGGACAACATTTAAAAATAAATCAAATGAAAGTAAATCGCAGCGGGGAGCTTCGCAGACGAGCAGTGTAAAGCAGGTGAATCTGGCTTCCTAGCCTCTCTGATCCCATGTTTATATGAGAAGTAAGCCCCACAGCTTGGCTGTGTGTTTTACTGGCACAGAAATCAGACGGCTAAAGGTTGTCGCTCATGGACCTCAGTCTTCCAACCTATCTCAGTTGGTCTTTAACTACCGACAGGCAAAAAACTGAGATACCTGTGTGGCCAGCAGACTTTTAAGTACATTGATTGGCCTAGAACACCGGGGGAGTACATTTGATCAAGCCAAGGGTGAATACGGAAGCATGTTGGTCTGAACCAAAAACAAAGACAACAGCAAAAACCTTCCAACTACTGTACTCGGGAACCTCTGACTGTGTCACAAGCCACTTCAGTCATTTCAGACAAGGACATGCTGGGAATGTGGCTACTGAGACAGCTGCGCCCCATGTTTGCAAGTGTGGTTACCATTTGCTCCCTGTACACTGTGTTTAACCTTAAAGCTGGTGGTCTGGCGAGGTGAGGTCCTATTTAAGAGCAGAAGTATCTCGAATCAACGTTACTAAATAAAAACTACCGGGGTAAAGGTATAAGGGGGGAAAAGACCAGAGCCTTAGAATCCCGCATTCAGTAATAAATAGAGCATCTCCCATTGGAATGGCCTCTGTTGAAAGCCCAGGTGGTTATGGCATGAAGGCAGATAAATATGATTATCTACACATCATTTCCTCACTGAGATCAGGAAGTAGAATCTCTGCCTATTTGATGTCCATCTATTAATGTGTCAGATACATTGGAAAAAATTATTACACGGTTTTGGAAAAAAAGGAAAACATGGAGGTGACTTTGTGGATGCCTGAGAGCAGAGAAGGGGGAGGGAAAAAAAGCACACGGAGGGGGTGTACTTAACTAACATTGGTTTCACTTACGGCTCTGTCTGATGAATGACCACGTTTGACATCACTGATAAATACAATACTATCCAGGGCCCGAGAGAAAATCAGGGTGCTCGGCTCTGTTAAAGCTTCTGCCCGTGGCATCTGCTTGGGGAGGGGGGGTGGGGGTGGGGTGTCAATTATTTATTTATTTTTCTTCTTAGTAAAATTATCTGCCAGAGAAACAATGAAGCGTGAAAAAGTACTGTTTAGAGTGTGCATGTCTACATAGGTTTTTAAACTGCTAGCTGTTAACCTTCTGTGACACTTCCCTTCCTATCGACGCATCGACGCATATACCTTGTAAATTTCAGTGGATTTTTTTTTTTTTTTTTTTAAACCAATATTACAGGTTGAAAACAATCGCATCTATTCAGTCTGGCACATCGGTAAAGTCAGAAACAACCAGCGTGCTTTTCTGTGGGTCTGTATGATCCTCAGACAGGAGGCACAGTTAATTAGCATGGAGCTTATACATTTAAGAGCTTTCATCTCTTAACACATTTATGTTTTAAAAAAGGAAACTAAACAGAAGTCAGGGGTAGGCTGTTTTCCATGACTGCAGATAGTAATAAAAATACAGTTCTCACGTAAATTTCATTTTGTGAATACACGGATAAGCACATGACGCTGTGGGGCTTCCAAAATGTGGTGTATCCCACCGATGGCTCCAGCTTGTGAGTGGGCTCAGTTCTGTATTTGGAATGAAAGGAATTTTAACACTATTTAGACAAAGACGCAAATGCAGTGTGAAGGGAAAGCTAGATTTCCTTACATGATTAAAAAAAAAATGTAGAGACTTATTTGTAGTAAAGGCACTCAGGCAGGATTCCTTTGTTGAAAAAAAAAAAAAAAAAGCATGTATTTGTGTTCACCACTCTCATTACATTTCAAAGTTTTTAGTAATGGTTATTTCTGAAAGTGCCTTTCATTAGGAGTTAGCCTTCTCTTAAAGGCAGCCACCAAAACCCCACTTTTTTGCCAGCACCTCTTTATTTGGCTTTTTCATGTTTGGGGCAAAAACCTGCTTATTATATTGAACTGCCTTGTAGGGGCCTATCAAAATGCTTAATTGTTGGAGCACTGTATTTTTTTCCCAAGTGGTATTCCTCATGAGGTAACTGCAATAACTCCATCCAGGTCACTGTTATTTTGAAAATGTTTGCCTAAAATTTTGTGTCGGATGCTGGGCTTCCTGTATAAGCGATATCTCCATTTCTGCGTCTACAGGGGGAGACTGCAAATCTCCTCGTTGGGATCAGATCAAAAAAACAAAACAAAACAAGAACTCTGAAACAGAGAAGAACAGCTAGCTTAAAGCACATGGAGGTAGGTTTACTATTAAGACTTATGTTAAAGCAAAATAAAGTGTGGATTCAGGGGCCCTATCCACTGTCTTCATGTTCTGTGAAAAAGGGTAGGAAGCCTGGTACACCGGCCAGAACTCATCAGCGCCAAGCACAACCTGTTTCCTCAAAATCAGGCCTTCGTTCAGAGTTGCAATGTTATTATTATTATTATTTTTTTGAAGAACAGAAAACAAAATAAAAGTCACCGTGCTTGGCTATATTTTCAAAACAGTGCTGGCGTTGTCTAACATTCTATTAGCCGTCTAGGGGAAGTTGCTGAAGAATGCAAACTGCATGCATTTGTAACATTAGTTGCATGAATTTGTGTCATTTTAAAATAGGTCATTGCCGGTAGTGAAGGTAGCTCCAGACTTTCCAAGGGATCTTTTAAGTGAGCCCACACGTGAAGCCTGTGTTGGGGTAAATACCGATAAATCAAAGCACAGCCTTTATTCCAACCAGGCATTATTTTTTGCTTGTATTCCAGGAGCTAAGGTGCTCTGAAATCATTACCAGCTCATCTACGTGGAGAAGCCCTCAGCTAAATATTCACAGGGAGATATGATTTAATAACAGTTTAAACCCAGATATGTACTTGGACTTCTGTGAGAGGTTGATTTTTCTTTTTCCTATTTAAGACAAATGACCTTCAAAGTTAAGAAACAAACAAACAACTGTAATTTGTCTAAAGTGTTGATGTGAAACCCTGTCAGGCCTTGCTAACAAGAAAATCATGGCGTGTAAGGGAAGAAGGAAAAATAATCAATTTGAGCCAAGAGGCAAGAACTGTTTATCTTTACCATTGAATGCATATGTGCCCAAGCCACCTCTGCCAATGCCTTCTCTGCCGGGCTCGTTGTTTCCCTCTAGATGGGTGTGTGGTGGGATGAGAAGCTCAGGGCGAGGCTGAGAAGGCCCTGCTCTCTGGTTGGGATTTTTGTTTGTCTGTTTCCACCAGGGCAATGATGTCTCTACTTATTTGAAAACTGAAAACTTTGTGGGGGGGGGGAAATTTTGAGAGATTGTAATTTATATTAAATATTACTAATTATTGGAAGGGACTGGCCTTCTACCTCACAAAACAGCCTATGTTTCACTCTGAATTACTGCCTCATTACTTCTCCATTAATCCCTCCTCTGGAGAAATGGATGCCTTTTACACTTCTAACGCAGTGTTGGGCCCAGGTAAACTGTACACTAAGAAACTGAGTACAGAATCAAAAAAAAAAAATGCAGTTTATTATTGTAGATTATTCTTTCTCTTGATATAACCAGAATTGAAAATGAAAGAAAAGCACATAGGAACATCACGCGTGGTTAGTTAGTAACTCAAGATATAAAACAATTTTGCACAGCAAAATATGTAAAAGAAAAATAACTGACAAGATTTTTTTATATTTATTGTGGTAAGATTTACTTTTCATTTTGTTTTTAAAGACAGGATGTCAGTCCCTGAAAATAACATTTACTGATTATTGCCTTTAAAACTGTGGATTTTTTTCTTAAGTTACAGAAAATCCAGTTCTGCACCACAATACAACTGTAAAAAAATCTGCATCATCTTAAAAACTGTGCAGTAATGCCATTTTTTATAACTGCATAAATTTATTAGCGTTCTAAACAGTTTTGCAAATTTTTTTTTGTATTATATGCTTGCAGGTTATATCTTAGTGCAATTCAGTCCCAAATACTTTAATTTTGAAAAAAAAAACATACATTTTGAATGTAAAATACCCCTACAGATATAAACAGGGGTGCTTCCCCTTTTAATACTTTGGTTTTCAATACAGTCAGTGGTATAGCAAAGACTACACATACCCAACTTATATTTAAGTTGCAAGCACATGCTGTATAAGCTACTTTTTTTTAAACAGTCCCCTTGCAAACTCTACCCCCCTTAACATCACAACAGTAAACAATTTAGTGCATCAATCTTTTAAAAAATCTACAGCTAAACAGACCTAACTCTTTCAAATTTATCTATAACATTCCTTTATCTGTAGCATACATTTTAACTGGGCTAACAGATTATAAAAACTAGAATTAAATTATATACTAGAAACCCATAGCATTCCACATTTGACAATGACCAAAAGCCAAAAAAAAAAAAAAAAAAGAAAAAAAAGGAAAAAGAAAAACCAAAAAAATAACGGGGCAGATCTCTTTTTTTAAAAAATAAATTTTAGACTGCTTTAGGCAACAGCACAATTTTAGTCCCCCCAATGGGGCAGTCATTCTTATTAAAAAGAAAGCATTAAGAGTTCTTTACTGTTGGCCGTGTTAAATTTTTTAACCCATTCTGGCATCTTTAACAAGGAATCCCTTCAGTGCATTTACAATGGGAGGCTGAAGTTCTGAGTAACTCAAAGCAGTTTTGGAGCAGATGCAAACTTTCATGGGAAGAAGCCTCTACGGTTGCACTTTTTTTGTTCTGAACTCAAAAAACTCATGAGGCAATAAAACAAAAGTATGAATGCCAATGCCATAAGTCTTCGAATGTCCATTTCCAAGCCAAAAGGAAAAAAAAAAAGAAAAAAATAATTATACCATACATGTCCAGCATGCAGGCTTTTTTTTATTAATATAATGTCTCTTTTCCATAAAGTCTTTGAAACAGCTATAGTTCATTGTTGCTAAGACAAAGTAGCAAGCATAATAATGCATGAGATGAGAATGAGTTTTTAAATGGCAGACTAAACTCTCAAATTTGGCATCATAAGGACCAAAACTCACGAGTCACACCCAGAAGGTTGATGCAGGCTTGATTGTGGCAGGTTCATGAGGATTTTTCCCCTCTATTTTAGCATAACAAGGCTCAAAAAAACCCGATGGAACTCAGCACGCTGCAAGTGTATAACATTTCACATTTTTTTTTTTTCCTTTGCAAGCTCAATCTCATACGAAGAACTCAGGAGGAGGAAAAAAAAAACTTAGCTTTTTTTTTTTCTTTTTTTTCTTTTATCTCAGAGGAGATGGGTGGAGAGGGAGTGAGGGTGAAGTGTGGGGAAGAAAAAAAAGGGGGTAACACAGCAAGCTCCAAAAACTCAAATTAAAAAAAAAAATCCAAACAAAACAAAAACACACACACAGAAAATGAACACCAGCTCATGAACTGAAGAAGAAAAAAAATACGTGAATGATGCAGGCTTCAAAGGTGAGCATGAGGAACTCTGCCGAGATCGCTGAACATTGAGCACGTTGGGGGGGGGGAGTGTTAAAAAAACAAAAAACAAAAACAAACAAGCTAGCGAGTTATGGAGAATTTCAGATTGGCAATGCATGAGCCAGACAACCTGCCCCTCCCCGACTTCAAAAAACAGCCGTCGCCACCACCACCAACTCGGAGCACGGTGTGTGTTGTGTGTGTGTGTGTGTGTGTGTGCGTATGCGTGCGCGCAGGGGGCAACTGGGGGGGGGGCAAGCTCGGGAGGGGAGGGGGCGAGGCGGTGGCGAGCAAGGCTCTGGAAGTGGCAAGCCCACACCCGAGTCGGACCCCCACGGAGCACTTATCAAGGTGGCTAGCTGGGATCGCGTGTCAGACTCACATGAAAAACTCGGGAGAGGACGGGTTGTCGCTGCTCGAGCCGTTTTCTCGGAAGCCGCTGCTCACCAGCTTCTCGTATTTCTCCTTGTACGCGTCCCTCTCGCGCACCAGCCTGGAGATCTCCTGCTTGAGGTGGTCGACCTGCTGCAGCAGCTGGTTCTTCTCGGACTCCAGGACGTGCCTCTGCTGCACCCTCTTGAAGCGGCAGGACTGGGCATAGCCGCGGTTTTTCAGGGTCCGCCTCTTCTGCTTCAGCCGGATCACCTCCTCCTTGCTGACCCCGCGCAGCTGCCGGTTCAGCTCGCGCACCGACATGGTCACCAGCTGCTCGTCGGAGAAGCGGTCGTCGAAGTGCAGGCCGCCGGCGGCGTGGTGCGGGTGCAGGGCGCCCCCCGCCCCCGCCGCGCCCCCGCCGCCGCCGCCGCCGCCGCCTCCGCCGCCGCCGCCGCCGCCCCCGGCGCTGGCCGGGCCGCCGCCGCCCGAGCCGCCCGCGCCACCGGCCGAGGCGGACGCGCTGCCCGCCGCGCCGGGCGCGCCGGCCGTCGGGTGATGGTGGTGGCCGGCGGCGTGGTGGTGGTGGTGGTGGTGGTAGTGCGGGCCCGCGCCGCTCTGCGCGGCGGCCGCGGCGATCACGGCGGACACCACGGCGGCGGCGGGGCCCATCTCCTCGCCGCTGCCGCCCAGGGAGGCGCCGGCGCCGGCCCCGGCCGCCGAGGCCAGCTGCTGCGCGCCGCGCGCGTAGCCATCGAAGCCGCCCTGGAGCTGGTGGCTGTTGCTGATGAGCGCCTCGACCGCGTCCTCGGGGCTGAAGCCCAGCGCCTCGGGGTTCAGCTGCTGCGGGTAGCCGGTCATCCAGTAGTAGTCTTCCAGGTGCGCCTTCTGCTCGCTGCCCGAGCCCGGGCTGGGCGCCGAGAAGCTGGGGGAAGGGGGCACCGAGCTGCACGGCGTGCTCATGGGGGTGGAGGACAGCGAGCCCCCGGCGATGAGACGGCCACACTGGCTGATGATGCGGTCGGTCTCCACCGGTTCCTTTTTCACTTCAAACTTCATCAGATCGAAGTCATTAACATATTCCATGGCCAGGGGACTGGTGGGCAGGTCGGAGTTGCTCATTGCCAGTTCTGATGCCATTCTCCTGCCGCCGCCGCCGCCGCCGCTCCGCCAGATGGGCTGCAGGAGAGGGGCCAGCGGGCTGTGCTGGGTGGCCAGCGGGTGAGCCAGCTTGCCGGGCTGGGGCGCTTCTAGCTCGCGCGGCGGTGGCTGGCCCGAAATCTCCGAGCGCGCACACACACCCCCCCGCCCTGCCCGCGCCCCCCGCGCCCGCCCTCCCTCCCCCCTGCTCACGCCAATGTGCTTGCTCGCTCGCCCCGGCCCCTCCTCGCCTGCTCGCCTCCTAGCGCGCCGAGCCGGCGGCTTCAGGCTCGGGAAGGTCCTCTGCGGGCTGCGGTGGCGGCGGCGCTGGCGAAGCCAGAAGAGCCCGGCTGGGTGCGCGGCGTCCCCCGCTCGCCGCTCCGCTGCGCGTTTTGCATAAGGAGTGCTCGCCTCGCCAGCCCGGGCTGCAGGCGGGGCGCGCGCGGCGGCCGCTCGGGGCTGGAGGCGCGGCGGGCCGCTGTCCGGGCGGCGCGGGCCTTGGCACAGGGGAGTTAACACTTCATGCTTCTCGCCTCCTCTTCTGCCTGGCTCTTTTTTTT
>RJWK010013522.1:0-13534 GCA_004363435.1 Platanista minor
CCAATAAAGATGTAAAAAAAAAAAAAAGAAAAAAGAAAAGCTTGGCTTCTCCCCCTCCTTCCTCCTTCTCTCCCACCCACCCTGCCCCATTCCTGCAAAATGCTCTTGATGGGCTGGGCTGGGCTGCCTTGACCCCTGGGGAGATTACTATCACTCTCTGTTTCTCTGCCCTCAGCCACAGGCTGCCTTCTCCTCTGAGCCTTTGCTGTGGTCAGCATCACTGGGTCCCTTGGGTCGTTGGTTATAAAAGCCTCCAGATAACTGGGCTTCTGCCATTAGCATCAGTATTTTCTGGTTAGGAGAAAATGGCATGCAAATGTACGCCTGCTTGATTCCACTGGAGTTCTAAAATTCCTTTTGAGTTCAACAAAATCTGGAAGCAAGAAAATGATTCTTTTCAACTTGAAAAATATCCCAAATGCCTGTGCAAAGTGAGGGGGAAAGCTGATGCAGATCTGAGATGGTGGGCTCTAAAAGCAAGCAAAACTGCCCCCAGCCTCTCTGGATGGGCCAGGGGATCCTCTGAGGAGAGAGCATCTTTCATGCGCTCAGTGCCTGTGGGTGCCAGCATCGTGCTGCGCCCTGCAGGCGGGCACTGAACAGGAGGGCACAAACTGCCTAACATTTCAGGAAGAACCGACACGACTCTCACGGGACGGGTGTAGTTTCACGGGAGGAAGTAAGATGGGGGGCTTAAGTGGGCTGACCAGTGCAGGGACCTTTCAAGCTGAGATTGAGGAAGTGTGTGTGTGGAGTGGGGGAGGGAGGCGATGCCTGGCAGAGAGATGGAAGATGCTGGCCGAAGCCCTGAGCAGGCACAGAGAAGGTACAGAGCAGGCACAGAGCAGGCATCCAAGGATGCCTGCCAAATCCCTCGAGGCGCTGAAGGCATGATAGGGATTTGGGGTTTATCCGAAGGACTCTGGGAAGCCACTGCATGATTTTAAGACATAATTCATTTTGTACTTTTAAAAAACTTCTTTAGCTGTCTGCTGGGAACTAGATTGAGGTCAGGGGCAGGAAAAATGGATGCTAAGGTGCTAGAAACCAGAACAGTGGTTAACTCTGTGGGGGAGTGGGGTGGGGGGAATGGACTAGAAAATGGCACAAGGAACTTTCTGGGGAGGTGGGAATATTCCACATCTTAAAGGTGTTGGTTACACAGGGGTATACTTTTCTCCAAATGCATTGACCTATATGTACACTTAAGATCTGGGTAAGTTACCGTATGTAAATTCTTTCTTGATAAAAAGTTGTATGTTTTTTAAGAAAGAAAAAAAATGTTTCAGGGTAAAGTCAACAGGACTTAGTAATAAAAACAGGCAGAGAGGGAGGAAATAGTCCAAGGTGATTTCAGACGTCCGTCTTGGGCAGGTGGGAGGATGACAGGGCCAGTTCTGAGAGCAGCAGAGGAGCAGGCTTGCCCGGGACAGGGAGGCTGCGAGTGGGAGGCGTCGGCAGGGTAGTTAATGTGGCTTCCAGTGAGCTGAAATGCCATCCGTCAGGCAGCCACAGGACTGTGTCTACTCAAAGGCTCCTGGTCAGCACCAACAAGACCTTAACTGTACACGTGACAATGACTTGGAAGCCACAACACATGCCAGAGATGTAAGTCATCACTAAGATCCCTGCCCCATTCTAACTTCCCCCAGAGGCATCCTAATGTTTCAGGTCCACTCTGCTCGTAAAGCAGAACAGCCTGGCCTTTCAAAGCTCTTTGCAGAATGGGAGTTACAAGTGTAGGGCACCTAGCTTCTCATCAGTTCTTAAATGGTGGTCTGGGCCCTGACTCATCCGAGAGCTCGCTTGAATCACCAATGAACCAATGTTCCAGCTCCACGGGTGGGAGTGGAAACTCAGCAGAAGAATTCTGATTTTGGTCTTTTCGTGAAAATCTAACTTGGGCCACCTTTTGTACCTTCAGGCATCTCCACAAGAGTCCTCCCATTTCATTCATTTATCCCCTCATTGGACACATTTATATTAAGAAAATGCTTACAGTGAGCCAGGCACTGTCTTAGGCTGAGGGTACAACAGAGAGCAGGGGACATGGATTCTACCATCATGGAACTTACAACCCAAGCTGGGCTTGGACACCAGGTGAGGAGATGAAAAGTTGGGGGTGGAGGGAACAGCAAGCACAGAGGCCCAGAGTCAGCAGGAATCATGATGGGAGGCAGGAGTGACCAAGAACCAGTGCGGAGGAAGCACAGGGGGTTTTTTGTAAATAAAGTTTTATTGGAATGCAGCCAAGCACATTCATGTGTGTTTCATCGTCTCCGGTTGCCTTCCCACAAAAGCAGAGTTGAGAGGTCCTGACAGACTGGATGGCCCTTTACAGGAAATGTTTGCCGACCCCTGGGCTAGACTTCCAGCCTGGAGGTGCCAAGGGGAAGCTAGATTGGAGGCTACTGAAGGAAGGAAACACACCAGGACTTTTGGGAGGATCTGCTGAGAGGACAGGAGGTGTGATGAATGACTTTCAGAGTTCTAACCTGTGTGATCCAGCCTCAAACATCCCCCTCTACATTGTGCAGAGCCCAACAGAGAGGGAGGAAAGCCGACATTCACATCACACTGGATGCTCGGCACTGTTCTAAACACCCTGTGATTAACTTACTTAGGAAAAGAGTCCACACCAGACACTATGGTGAGTTCTTGGCACCCAGAGAGGGGTGGCACGTGCCTCTGTCCCCAGGGAGAGGGCAGTTGGGATGCTGCCAACTCGCAAAGAGTGGGACATGCCCTGTAGAGGTTTGTGGACATGCTTGGACCCAGTGTGAAAGATGAAGAGAAGACTTCTAAGTCAGAAAGAGTGCTTCTGGTCAGTTCTTCTGGAAGATGGAGCTACTATTGCAGGAATTATTCACTCTAACTCAGAACACTTTTTGCTTTTGATCATCTGTTTGGTGGCTACTTCTAAACTGAACCCAGAATTACACCAGGTTATCATTTTGTTGCCTCTAGAGCTCATGGCTTTTGGTGACTAGATTTCTAGGCAGTGCCCATGCCTCTCCCCACGTCCACACCCAACAGGGCTGATATGCAAAGGAATCCAGGAATAATTTGTCAGAGCTCATGACTTTGTTCCCAGCACGGTACTTCGCATCCACTTTCCTTGTTCAGGGAAGCTGGCAGCTTTAAAGAGCTGTCGTGTTTTCACATCGTTCTGATAAACTGGAGTAAAAGAAAGCTGAGATTTATCTTTATTCTCAAGGATCTTTTCCTAAAAGTAGCACTTTGCCACAATTGCCTAATATTTTTAGCATAATTTGGTGGTATAGTGCATTCTCCAAAGAAAATTTGTTTCTCCATATTAAAGAATATGGAACACGTTCATGATCATTTGTAATAACCAATGGGTGCATTCGGAGAAAGGAAGTAACTATAGCTTATGACATTTTCATAAGTTGGAGAAGGAAGTTTACCCAGGTGAGAGGGCCAGACACCTACAACTGATGCAGTTCTACTGTTCCTACTACTTTGGTTTCCTCTGAGGCTCCCAGGGGATCCTCAGGACCTCAGGGTCCTGCCTCTACTTCAAGACTGGTCCTCAGCTGAACCACCTGGGAAGGTGAGCCCTGCATCCTGGAGGCTTTTTTTTTTTTTTTTTTTTTTTAAACCAAAGTGCTTACATCTGACTCCAGCTTTAGAGCTTTCTTTTGGTAAGATTCCTTTTGATACCTGTTCACCATGAGTGAATTACTGCTTGGGTTTAGGCTCTTTCATTTACACTATTAAATGTATATTTATATATGTATATTTTAATTATGTTATGAAACACATCATATGCAAAAGAGTATGAAAGGCATCATATACATATCGACCGAAAAAAATGCACAACCTGAAAGTTGAGAGTTATGTTTTATTCGGTGGACAAAACTGAGGACTTAAGCCCGGGACACAGCATCTCAGATAGCTCTGACAGACTGCTCTGAAGAGGCAAGGGGGGACCCAGGGTATATAGGGGTTTTTGCAACAAAGACCAGGTAGTCGGAACATCAGAAGATTGCTATTAATTACAAAAAAAAACAGATTATCTCAAGTTAGGAAATTTGGCACTTTTCTATGTATGAGATGATGCAAGAGTCTGGGCTGGGCTTCCCTGGTGGCGCAGCGGTTAAGAATCTGCCTGCCAATGCAGGGGACATGGGTTCGAGCCCTGGTCTGGGAAGATCCCACATGCCATGGAGCAACTAAGCCCGTGTGCCACAACTACTAAGCCTGCGCTCTAGAGCCTGCAAGCCACAGCTACTGAGCCCACGTGCCACAGCTACTGAAGCCTGCATATCTAGAGCCCATGCTCTGCAACAGAGAAGCCACCGCAATGAGAAGCCCGCGCACTGCAACGAAGAGTAACCCCCACTCGCTGCAAGTAGAGAAAGCCTGCGCGCAGCAACGAAGACCCAACACAGCCATAAATAAATAAATAAAGAGTCTGGGCTTACTGAAATCATGCCTTTAATATGCACCTCAGCTATCTGGGGCCAGTATCCTGTGCTTTCTCATCCTGAGTTTCTTCAGGGTGCAAAGTTGGGGGGGACTACAATGTCTGATGATTTGATGGCGGGCATTCTGTTTCTATCCTGAGTTCCCTCAGGGCTCACCTTCAGGCTGTCATGTGATGGCTTGATGGCTGCAACATCCTTTTTTTACTGATATGGCAGGCAATATTTTTCGTTCATATATACAGAGAGAAAAAGTGTTATTATTGTAATTATAGAATGCATTATATTTAAAAGTAGTAGGGAAAATCAATGTAGTTAGCCAACTTAAGCTATTGCAATGCCCTGGGTGCCTCTCCCTAATCCCTAGCAGGGATTTTGTGCTAATTATTCTCTAGGTTTTCTTTAGGATTTGACCCCCTTAACAATCTAGTGTTTTGCTTTTCCTGGTTTTTATATTTATACAAAGAGAATCATCCTGAAGGTATTTTCTGTGCCTTGTTCTTTTACTCAGCATATACTGTTGAGCACCATCCGTGTCATATGCCCAACTACAGGCAGTTGTTTTTTACTACTTTACTACAGGCAGTTGTTTTTACCGTAGAATCTTTTGTATGAACATACCCAATTTATTTATCCCTTCCCTTTTCCATGAACATTGGTGTCGTCTCCCATTTCCTTGCTCTAGAAATAGTGCTGTTATACAACATTGTAAATCAACTATACTTCAATAAAATAAATTAAAAAAAAAAAAACTTCGTAGTGCTACTACGAACGTCCAGGTACAATGCACAGGAGTTTCCGTGCTGACGGGAACGTTGGCCGTCTGCTATGCAAAGCAGGAGCCACCAGCCATGTGACTGTTGAACACTTGCACGTGGCTAGTGCAACCGAAGAACTGAACTTTTCATTAATTTAAATCCAAGCAGCACCACTCCAGAACAGATCCACTCTGAGTGTCATTGCTGGGTCATAGGACACACACAACCCGCCTTGACTTGGTCATGCCCAGTGATGCTCCAAAGTAGTCGTGGCTATTTACAGCCTCAACTGTATATCCACAGGTATGAAAATGCATGTTGCTCATCAACACTTGGTATTTTCATTGGCAGGTTTTTCACATTTTTGCCAATCCGATAGTGTGAAATGGTATAAAATTATGGCTCTAATTCCTATTATCCCAAATTACTAAGGAGAATGAGCACCTTTTCACAAGCTTATTTGCCATTTGTATTTCCTCTTTTGTGAAACGCTCATTCATACATTCTGCCATTTTCTCTATTAGTTCATCTTTTTCTTATTGATTCATAAGAGTTGTTTGTTTTTAATTTGGGGTACAAATTCTTTGTTTGCTATGTATCACACTACTTCCATTTGTGGCTCTTGTACTCTTTGTATGGCACCCTTTTTTGTTTATTTGTTTGTTTTGTTGGGGCAAGAAATTGTGACTTTATTCGGAAAGCCAGCAGATCCAGAAGATGGTGGACTAGTGTCCCAAAGAACCATCTATGTATGGTACCTTTTGATGATCAGATGCTCTTAATTTTAAAGCTGCCAGATTTTTTCTTTTTTAATTTATGAACTAAGCTTTATGAATGTGAAAGTGTTTTCCAGAAAACCTCTAATATGATTGTGTCCCTTTTACTAATGGGGAAAACAAGGCCCACACTGGTTTTGGGTGCTTCCCAGGGTGCCATGATGAGTTGAGTGTTTGACAGAGTCCAATCTAGAGTCGAGGTCTATTTCTTCTTAGGTTAAGGTCCTTCCTGCAACAGACATGCTGCCTAAAATCTCTCTCGGGGGACACTGGGCTTACCCTCTCATACCAACCATACTTAGGAGGAGTTGAGTAACTTCTCAGGAGCAGTTGGGCAGAAAGTGAATTTCTGAGCTGTTTTGAAGTAAGAGAGGAGACAGGGAAAAAGTGACGTGTATATCCTCTGTGCCAGGCACTTTGCCAGATCAACTGCAGTGAATGAATTTGCCCAAGAGAGGCAGGTATGGAAGTGATAGAATGGCCTCCATATCAGGCCAACCTGGGTTCAAATTCCAGACACGGCCCTTACCAGCTGGGTAACTGCAGGCAAATCACTTGCCCTTTCTGATCTTCACTTTCTCACCTGTAAGAGGTTAGGAAGATCTGCTTTGCAACTGCTAAGAAGCTCTCTAATACTCAATTTCATCTTTTGTAAAAAGGAAAGAAAAGTGGCTGTATCATCACAGCGTGAGCTGTGGGAATCAGATGAGATAATGTCTATAATGTTGCTGGCACCCAGGAGGTGCTTAATAAGTGCATTTCTGTTCCCAGATTAAATGCAGTCACAGCTTGCAGGTTGATTGCCAGGTTGCCGCATGACTGCTGGCACGATATATATTCCAATAACTTGGCCCCTGAGAGTCCTGAGGTGGGCAGTTGTCCTTTCCTGCAGTACCGCAGGGTTCTTGGCTCAGTTCTGTGAAATGGTGAGAAAAATCCTGTTGCCGCATATTGGGTCTCTTGGGAAAGGAAGCGAAGCAGGTGGCTGCTCCACCAGTGTCAGCTCTGCAGGTGGCAGAGAGGTCCCGGGCAGCTCCACGTGTGGCCCGGGGTAAGCAGGGAAGCTCTCTGAGCCTCAACACATTTATATATTCAGTGAACATTTGTGAAGCACCTACTATGTGTCAAGGAGTCTCCCAGGTTCTGGAAATACAAGAAAAATAACAACTCCTGTCCTCGGGCAGCTTACCACCTGGTCAGGGAGAAGGTTAATAAACAAGTGACGATCCTGCTGGGTAGCGGTGAATGGTTTAAAGAACAGTGAAGCAGAATAAGTGGAGAGCTGGGAGAACCCTTAGAAACAGAGGTCAGAGAGAACTTCTCTGAGAAAGAAAGCCGAGATGAAGGGGAGTGGGAAAGCAGGATGTGCAGACATGTAGAAAAAGATTACTCCAGGAAAAGGGAAGAGCATGTGCAAAGGTCCTGAGGATATTGGAGGAGTGTCAGAAAGGCAGTATAGTGGGAGCAGAGAAAGAGAGTGGGAGAGGGAGGTCAGAGAAGTAAGGGGGCCATGTGATTGCTGGGCTTAGAGGCCATGGTAGGGATTTGGGCTTTGCTCACCTGCCTTGGGATGTCATGGTGCATTTGGAGCAGAGGAGTGACACGCTCTGTCCTTTGCTCAGCAGAATCACTGTGGCTTCTCTCTTGAGAATAATCTTAAGCCGGGACACAGGAGAAGCAGGGAAATATGTTGGGAAGCTATACTAACAATCCAACGCAGAGATGATGATAGCTTGCACCAAAATGGTAACAGTAGAAGGTGGTAACAAGTGCTCGGCTTCAGAATATATGTCAAGGTAGGGCTGACATGATTTCCTGATGTATCAGATGTGGGTGTGAGAGATAAAGATAAGTGTTTGGTTGGCCTAAGCAAATGACAGGATGGAGGGGCCATCAACCGAGGCCAGGAAGACCAGAGCAGGAGCAGGTTTAAAGGCTCCACTGGGACTTGGTAAGTCAAGATGCACATTCAGCATACAAGTGGAGATGTTGAAAGCCACATTGACTATATCTCATTTCATCTTTAAAACAATATGTGGTATAGATCACCATGTTAGAAATGAGGAAACTTCAATCAGTGCATTGAAGTTCTATCCTAAATGGCACATCTTAAGTATTGACACATCATGTAAATGATGGAGCCAGGATTTGAATTCTACCCAACTGACTATAGAGCCCACCCCCTCCTTTCTCTGTTCTACTCATGGAATCTCTGTGGACAAGTGGGAAGGCACATGCCCTCCCAGCCAAGTGCTCCCAGGTGTGGACTCTGTACTCCATCCGGGACTGCTCTATGACCTCTACGGGGCAATGCCTCATTTAATTCTCATTAATGCCTCATTTAATTCTCACAACAACCTATAACAATCCTCATTTTACGACGGTGGAAACTGAGGCGCAAAGCGCCTCAGATTCAGTACATGGTGCATCTAGGATGTGATCCAGAGATCAAGTTCTTCAACACTATATCATGTTCCAAAATTAAATGTTTGTCAAATCAAAGAATGGCATGTAATTGACTAAAATCAAGATATCGCTTGCTGTGAAGTATCATTCAGAGACAGTGTCACCTTATCTTTGAATCAGTAGACATTTGTTAAATGAAAAAGGCACAGCCCTGACAGCTGGAGCCTATAAAGCCTTTTATTTAGCAAACATTTCTTGATCAACTACTATGAGCCAGGCGCTGGATAGGAACAGGAGCTACAGAGGTGACTGAATCACGGAGAAGCTCAAGGTCTAGTGCAGTGGGCAGGGTCAGTCCAGTGCTATAATCAGGATACATAAAGTAAAGTGATTGCATTCAACATTTCTCTTTTCTTCTAGTCTCTCTTATTTGTAAGAAGCCGTACGTCTCAGAGCAGCAGTGAGTTAAATCTTTTGCATATTAGAAAAAATGGTGTTATCTTGGCCTAGCCTATGCTCTGGAATATTTTTATGAACTGGGGAATTTCACTTCCCTTTTGACATGGCACTTTTCTCATGTGTATATTGGAGAGAGGAAGAATGTGGTTAATGGTAAATATGAACTTAGGATAACATTCAGCAAGTATCACATTTTGCTTTCATGATGAGTAATTTTTACATGCCTTGTTTTCAAAATAAATAAATAATGACTGCCATTTCCTCATCTTTACCAGGGTTTGAAGCTGATTCATTTGTGTCTCATGTGAGAACATCTCATGTAGACATTTATAAGGCACATTTGCCCATAGAGCCAGCCTCACACCTGCAGTGTTTTATCCAGGAACATTGATACATGAATGGGAAACTATTAAAAAAAAAATCAGCCCAGAGGTGGTTTCACAGCCAATTTAGCAACTGTCTTTCCGGTGTTTTTTTGTCTCTGCCTTCCCACAGAAAAGTCTGGACACCTACTGTTTCCTGGTCTTTGCCGCAATCTGCCTCACAGGAGCTCTCTATTTGTATTTTTTCCTGCCTGAGACCAAAAACAAAACCCATGCAGAAATCAGCCAGGCATTTGCCAAAAGGAACAAGGCCTACCCACCAGAGAAGAAAATTGACAGCTCTCACTGATGATAAAACAAATGGAAGGCCTGAACCGGACTCCTCCTCCACACTGGAGAACTGTGTCAAAAAGAGGATTGTCTGAATGGATGATCTCACCATTTTTGGAAACGGAAGAGTCCCCTGCAAGTTTAACGTTACTAAGTATTTAAAAAATAAACCTTTGCTAATCTCACATTGCAGCCATTTGGGGTTTATTCACAGCTGAATCTCCCAAACTCTTCTGGCAGCTGGAAAGAATCACCCTATGTTTCAGTGGACCCAGCATTCTTCTGCAGAGATCCATGGCCTGCCTTCTTCATGACTTACCCCATGGTTTCAAAATGAAATTGGGGAAATAGCATTTGAATGCTTTCTCAAAGAATAACAATCTAGTCTGACAGAGAACTCAATGGACTAGAAATCCAGACTGAGTTTCCAGTCCCAGCTCTGCCAGAAATAGCCTTGAGCCACCCTCAACCTGGATCCTGAAGCATCCAAGGACCCTTTGGCTTTGATCCTGGATGAAGGTTTTCATACCTCCTAATAAATGCCTCTTTCCAGTCTTTAGCTGTACCTTGTGGATCTCAGACTCAGGAGAGGCTGATACCAACCCACCACCCTCCAGGTCCCGTCTCTCCCAGGCTGTCCGGTGGGGCTCCAGAAATATCTTCACCTCTGAGTATCAGATGGGCTTACAGGGGGCATAAAGGGGATCAACGTGTAGAAAATCTAGAGACGCAGACATAAGAAGTAACTTCCCAGAAGCTGAGGCAGGGACTGCAAATTTAACACTGTTCAGTTGAAAAAAACAATGTTAAGAATGATTCTGAAGTTAAACCTAAGCTTGGAGGAAAGGAACACTGTGATTGATTAGTGATGTCTGCCACAGGTATAGAGTGAGAGTATCACACATGCTTTATGTTTTGCCAATCTTAGAAGAGATTTACCTGAAAGACAGTGTATTAGTCAGGGTTCTTCAGAAAAACAGGAAAAAATATACATATGTATATATGTAATTTATTATGAGGAATTGGTTCACACAATTACAGAGGTTGAGAAGTCCCACAATCTGCCACATGCAAGCTAGAGACCCAAGAAAGCCAAAGGCCTGAGAACCAGGGTAACCAGTGGTGTGAGGTCTACTCCAGGTCTGAAGGCCTGAGAAGAGAAGTGCTGATGGTGTAAATTCCAGCCCAAGGACTGGAGATCAGTGTCCTAGCTCAGCCATCAGGCTGGGAGCAAGTCCTCCCTTTCTCCACCTTTTAGCTCTATTCAGGCCCTCAGTAGACTGGATTCCCACCCACATTGGGAAGGGCAATTTGCTTTACTCAGTCTGCCAATTCAAATACTAATTCCATCCAAATTACCCTTGCAGACACACCCAGAAATAATGTTTAACCAAACATTATCTGGGCACCCCATGATCCTGTCAAGTTGACACACAAGATTAAACATCACAAGTCCACCGCTTGTCAACTTGGCACCTATATGCATCTCTTTAAATCATACTCAGACTCCAAACGAAGACCATAACGAGGTCATAAATCTGCCTAACATGATAGAACTATCCTATGTTCAACCAAAAGTTCACTAACCCCTTCTCCAGAAGAGGAGGTAAAGTCCTTGAGTGATGTTTACTCTTCCCCTTGATTCTTCATAACTGAAATGCTATGAGGTAAAATTAACAATGCTTAAGTACTATGATACAAAGTCAATACATCTTATGTTACATGGTGAGGAAATAATAGAAAGAAAACAAAGATATTATTAGATCTATAGAGAGAAACCTAAACCTGTTCATCAAGTGAGGAAATACTCATGATAATTACAATCTTCATTCTGTAACTGGTCATATGGTCATAGTTGCTATTATCACTACCTTCTTACACTTTTTGTATTCCCTTGGCCTTCAGCAAACACCTCAGCTGGTCCTGGTTCTTTATCTGGTAGGGTGACCCAAACCTTCTTTCCTGAAGGATCTGGGCCATTATTAGTCCAGTGACAATTGGGTTGTTATAGTTTTTCATGACCCTTAATCACAGGGCTTGGTAATACTAATGATGCCCTAAGGGATCTCCTGTTTCCAGACATTCTCCCTTACCTCCACTGTGGAACAGTCATCCAATTTCCCCTTGGTGGTCTGGATCAACCACCCTAGACAGCTCAGTATGTCCCTTTTACTGTTTTTTTGTTGATTCAGAGGCACGAGGAGCCCAAAGTGGCCGGGTGACAGTCTCAGTGGAATCATTATTGTACATCCTGGTGGAAGGATTCCTCCTCCTGGAACTCAGACTCCTAAGCCAGCAGAGCATAAGGCTGCAGGAACAGGAAACAAACAATTTGCTAGGGGGTCACCAGGGGTAATAGTGAGTGATGCCACTCCCATTTCCACCCCTTGATTCCTGGACCCGTGAATCTGTGCTATGGGAGGAACAGCACCATATTGGACACTGCTCCAGAGCATACACAGCCTTATAGGGAACTTTGCCCCAGCTCTGCAAGGTATTGCCACCTAGCTGGCACTCTTGACAAGCCTTCAAAAGGCCATTCCAGCATTCTGTGGAGCCAGCTGCTTCAGGATGGTAAGAGCATGGTAAGACCAGTGAATTCCATGAGCATGAGCCCATTGTTGTACTTCTTTTGCTGTGAAGTGAGTTCCTTGATCAGAAGTAATTCTATATGGATATCATCATGGTGGATAAAAGATTCCATAATTCCATGGGTGTGTAAGAAACACTGTGTGCAGAATAAACAAATCTGTGTCCAGAGAAATTTTCTATTCCAGTAAGGACAAAACACTGCCCCTTCCATGATGAAAGTGGTACAATGCAATCAACCTACCCCCGGTAGCTGGCTGATCACCTAGGGGAATGGTGCCATACTGGGGACTCAGTGTTAGTCTTTGCTGCTGGCTGGTGGGGCACTCAGCCTTGGCTGTAGCAGCCAGGTCAGCCTTGGTTAGTGGAAGCCCATGTGGCTGAGCCCGTGTGTACTTCGACACCTGCCACCATGGCCTCTTTGTTGCTGAGCCCTTTGGGAGATGACAAGGGTGGCTGGGGAAAGAGACTGACCGGAATCCACCAAATGGGTCATTCTATCCATTTGATTATTAAAATTTTCCTCTGATGAGGTCCCCCTTTGATGATCATTCACATGGGATACAAATATCTTCACATTTTTTGCCCATTCAGAGAGGTCTATCCACATACCTCTTCCCCAAATTTCCTTGTCACTGATCTTCCAATCACGTTCCTTCCAAATCCCTGGCCATGCAGCCAGACCATTGACGACAGCCCATGAATTGCTACATAATAACATGACTGGCCATTTCTCTTTCCAAGTAAAGTGAACAACCAAGCGCACTGCCCAAATTCTGCCCAGCAGTAGGGTTTCACTTCACCACTGTCCTTCAGCGATGTCCCAGAGAGGGGTTGTCGTGCTGCAGCTGTCCACTTTGGGGGGGGTGTTGCCTGAATATCACACAGAACCGTCTGTAAACCAGCAAGAAAAGACTCTCCTCTTCCTCTGTCAACTGACTGTAGGGAACTCCTCATGGGGCCACTGGTGCAGACTGGGAGAGAGGAGGCAGCGCAGTCAGAGTGGGGACCGTGGACATCTGGGCTACTTCTTCATGTAACTTGTGTCTTCAGGGCCTGCTCAGGCCTGATCACATATACACCATTTCCATTGGATAATAGAACTTATGGCTTAGTGGGTCAGATAACACCCATTTCATGATTGGCAACTCAGGTCAAGTTGTAACTTGGTGGCCCACGGTCTAGTGTTCAGTTTCTACTAAGGCCAGTAGCAGACCAAGAGCTGTTTCACAAAAGGAGAGAAGTTATCCACAGAGGATGGCAAGGTTCTACACCAAATTCCTAAGGTCCTATGCTGGGATTCACCTATAGGGGCTGCCAAAGACTCCAAAAAGCAACCTTCTCTGCCATTGAGACTTCAAGTATCATTGGATCTGGTGGCCCAAGTAGCAGAGCACAGCAGCCTGGAGCTGGTGCAGATCCTTATCTTGGGCCCCATTCAAAAC
>RJWK010013522.1:13634-38976 GCA_004363435.1 Platanista minor
AAAAAAAAAAAAACAAAAAAAAAACCAGCAGCTTTTCAGTAGGTGGGCCAGAGTAATACACCTAAATGTGGAATATGTTGTCTCCAAAATCCAAAGAGGCACACTAGGCATTGTGCCTCTTTTTTTGGTTGTAGGAGGAACCAGATGTAACAACTTTTCCTTCACTTTAGAAGCAACATTTGACATGCCCCACACCACTGGACTCCTAGAAGTTTTACTGAGGCAGAAGGCACCTGAATTTTTGTCAGATTTATTTCCCACCCCCTGACATGCAAATGTCTTACCAATAAGTCTAGAGTCCTTGCTACTTCTTGCTCACTGGGTCCAGTAAGCACAATGTCATCCATGTAATGGATCGGTGTGATATCTTGTGGAAGGAAAAGACAACCAAGGTCCCTGTGAACTAAATTGTGACAAAACGCTGGAGAAATGATAAACCCCTGAGGAAGGATAATGAAGTTGTATTGATGGCCTTGCCAGCTGAAAGCAAACTGCTTCTGATGGTCCTAACAGGTGCCAACAAAAAAGCATTTTCCAGATCAATAGCTGCATACCAGGTACCAGTGGATGTGTTCATTGCTCAAGCAATGAACCCACATCTAGTACAGCAGCTGCAATTGGAGTCACCACCTGATTAAGCTTATAATAATCCACTGTTATTCTCCAAGATCCATCTGTCTTCTGCACAGACAGAATAAGGAAGTTGAATAGGGATGTGGTGGGAATCACCACGCCTGCATTTTTCAAGTCCTTCTTGGGGACACTAATCTCTGCAATCCCTCCAGGAATTTGGTATTGCTTTTGGTTTACTGTTTTCCTAGGTAGAGGCAGTTCTAATGGCTTCCTCTTTGCACCATAATAGTCTTCATTCCACAGGTCATGGAATCAATGTGGGGATCTGCTGATGTATATCTATCCCAATTTTGTGCTCAGAACTAGGAAGATAATCACAGGGTGGGTTAGGAGACCCACCGGACCCAATTGTGAGGTGGACCTGAGCTAAAACTCCATTGATCTCCTGACCTCCATAAGCTCCTACCCTGACTGGTGGACCACAGTGATGTTTTGGGTCTCCTCGAATTAATATCAAGGCAGAGCCCATCCAGTAGTCCCCAAAGGCTGATTATTCTCTTTCCTAATTTACAATTACCTTGGTAAAGTTGTAGGTCACTTAAGGATAGGCTGGGAGAAAGATTAACAGGATAAGTTTTTGGTATTGTACCAGGATCTTTCTTCAAGGGGAACCAGCCTCCACTTCATCCAAGGAATTCTGAGAATAGAATGAGAGGCTGTGTCTCTGTTTTTAGACTTTTGTTCATTTGGTCTAGAACTTTTCTGCTAACACAGATCAAGTAAGAATTTACTAGGCTTTCTATCTATTTCACTTCCAGGAACACCATGATCAAATAGCCAATGCCATAAGGTCTATGCTAGTCAGACTATTCTCATTGCTGCTTTGATTCTACTGCCAATTATGGTAACCCAGCCCACCTTGACTTTGGCACCTAAGTGCCAGCACTTGGCCATGGTCACCCTGGGATCCAATTACTCCCATTGCATTTAGGTTTCCAATTCATTGACTGTAGTTCCCATTGTAAGGTCTTGTCTATAGAGAATAATCACTGAGCTCTTCAAGAATACTATATTTTTCAAAGTATTGGTCAAATGTATGTTTTCTGGACCCTCCCAGTATGGGTAAAGAGGTCTTAAATGACAAATCCACTCTAACATGCCTATCTCCCTAAGAACTTGAATCCCTGCATTAAACCAAGGAAGGTCCAGCATTTCTAATTTGCCCACTGTGGGCCACCTTTTTCCCATCCATATTTCAGCCAACCAACCAAAGTAACCATTGGAGCTCTTTCTAACTCCCTGAGCTACAACATTAATTGCAGATCTCTGCTGAGTCCATATCAGTAAGTTCAGCCTGATCCAACTTTATGGTCCTCCTACCATTATCCTACACCTTTGACATCCATTCCGACACATGGTCCCCATATTTATGTCTGTTGAATTAGAAAACTCAAGCTGTTCTTTAGGAGTGTGGCACACCTCCATGGGCCACACTTGTACCTCACCTTTAGGGGCCTGCTGGGACTTGAGTCTAGAAGAAAGAGGGGTGGTGAGAGGCCGTTACAGTTTCCCAGGCAATACAAGGTTAACCCCCTTGGACAGAAATGCAAAGGCCAATACCACTGTGGGTGCAGAAGACACTACCCATCGGGGATGGGGAGGCTGTTTCTACTGGAGGTGGGAAGGTCACTTCTGCTGGGGATAGGGTGACCTCTTCTACTGGCACAGAAGACTCATCAGAATTTAGGGGCTTGATGTCCCTAGCTTCATCGAGATCTTCCCACCTGTCCTCATCCCAACTTACAGGATCACAGTCAATGCCCTCACTTTAACAGTAGACACCCTGTGAGGCTGGGAGTTCAACGTGCATTATAATCCATCTGGCCACAGGATGAGATTTTGTGTTTGATTTTCAGCAATCTCAGTCCTGCAGCTACAGGAGATAAGGGTCTCCTTCAGGGCACACATAGAAGCTTTTAGGTCATTCATATAGTGCTTGAGCTGGGAATTCAAATCCCTAAACTCATCCTTTCCTTTCATGCCAGCCTACCTCATTATAATAGTTTCCAAACAATGTTCAAAAGAATCATATACAGTCACCCCACTCTTTGCTTTTTGTAAGTGGTTGATGAGGAGAATCCAGTGGAAATATTTGACATATCTCCATTGCCAGATCGTGCATGGACAACCAGTGCTCTCTTTATTACTGGAGATAGAGTCATTAGCATCTTTAAATCTAATCAGATCAGAGCGCCAATTCCAGAAACCCCAGAACCAATTCAAACAACTCATCCTTAAAATTCTGTTTATTGAGAACTACTCCTGGTACCAAAACCTATATTCATCAGGGTCCTCTGGAAGAAGAGAACCAATAACATAAATATAGAGATTTATTAAGAGGAATTGGCTCACATGATTATAGAGGCTGAGAAGTCCCACAGTCTGCTATCTGCAAGCTAGAGACCAAGGAAAGCTAGTGGTGTAATTCCAGTCAGAGTCCAAAGAACTGAAAGCCAGGAATATCAATGACATAAGTTCCAGTCTGAGGGCAGAAGACCTATGCCCCAGTTCAATCAGTCAGGTTGAATGAATTCTCCCCTCTTGCCCTTTTGTTCTATTCAGGCCTTCAACGGACTGGATGATGCCCACCCACACTGAGGAGGGCAATCTTCATTACAGTCTACCGATTCACATGCTAATCTCATCCAGAAACACCCTCACAGAAACCATGTTTACACAAATATCTGGGCAGCCCAAGACCAATCATTTTTGACACACAAAATTAACTGTCATAGGTAGTGAGTTCACCATTACTCAAAGTCACAAGCAAGCTTTGGTTGATTACTTGCCTTGACAGTTGAGGAAATCTAAGTGTCAATTTGGGAGGAAGTTGTTAGGAGTAGATGTTGGCAGTATAATTAAGGGCTCTTCCAACCCTTCCATGCTAGCATTGTTTGGGTGGAAACACTTGCAGCCTAACATTATAATGCATGCCTTACGGTTTGGGTGCTTGCCTATACTTGCCTCCAGAGTGAAACAAATGCACAGTACTTGAATTTAGTCTGTCACAGTAGAAAGCGTTCGGCCAGAGGGGAAAAAAGCCCTGGACCTAGCAACACCATTGGAATCCATTCAGCCATGATCCCTTCTGTATTTCTGACCATCCTTGACAAAATAGGCCTTAGCCAAAACTTGAGTTCTGATTTTCCTTTCCTACAGAATATTCTTTCATCACTGGGCCTCTCCTTTGGTTGATTGCCAACTCAACGCACCATACCATTCAGCTTTGGTTTGACTGGAAATTTTGGACAGTGTTTGTCAATATGGAGGAAAATGATATGTGGGTACAAAAAGTGGCTGAAATCAAAAAAAAAAAAAAAGCCAAATTTGGCTTAAAAAGAAATATTAGCTTTTGGGTGTTCTCTTTCATGTTTAGACGTGAGTATTTAGTCACTCCGTGTTTGTTACGTACCTGCCATATACCAGGCACTGAGGATACATCAGTGAGCAAGAAAATACACTGCCTTTGCCTGCATTAGCTCATGTCTCCACAGGAGATGGAAAATCATAGAAGCCTTAACAGTAAGTTGTCATCAGCACTTGGGGGAAGAGGGACCCAGTGATATGGGAACGTGCAACAGGACCACCTTATCTGGGGTCAGAGTGAGAGATGAGAATCAGAAAGTCTTCCCAAAATGATGATAGAAATGGGATGAAAAACAAGACTATCAGGCAACAGACCAGGAATCATTTTTACATTTTACAGTTGAAAAGTTAGTAGAACAACATTAAGAAATTTTTTGAAAAAGAAAACAATAAGACACCCATAATCTCATATGTTTCATTCTCCCCAACACTGTCATTTTAATTTTTATACATCTCTGTCCTTTTCTGGTCTATTATTTATCCTGTTATAATCACAGAATACATAAAGCACGATTTACAACTCTTATCTATCTTCTGTTTTTTCCATTTTATATTAACTCAAATGCAGCATCTCAATTTTCAGGCCTTTTGTTCATAATCTACTATCCACTGCAGTGAACTCTTCATGTGCAGAGTTGTTTTTCAGTTACTGAAAGATAATGGGGAATGGTGAGTCAGAGAGATGAGCATTTCCATGAGCCCGGGGACACAGGCTCTAGTGCTTTGCTGAAAGGTACTAACCATTTACAGCACCCTGTATCCATTCATGGACCCTAAAGGAATCTACTCAAATTAACAGACCTCCTGTCCTAATTCTTGCTGAGGTCTTAGAGATTAGGTCCTGGTCTTATGATTTTACCTATTCTTTCATCTCAATCCATGGAGGTTGACATTTTTTCTTTTCAAGTTCACTGAAAGAAAAGTAACTCACCCAGCTTCTGGCTCTGGTTAAGATGAAATAAGCACATTCCACCCCTTTCACTGATTATAACTAAAAACCCTGGATATAATATGTAATACAAATATATAAGAACTCTCAAAATAAATTATAGCAGGCAAACTGACAAGGGAAATCAAAACTTGAAGAACAACCAATATGGCAGTGAGAATTTTGCATTTTTTCCTCCCATATCTCTTGGCTTATACTCCTGAACAGACAATTCCCAGAACTGCCCAATAAGCACTGGCAGAAAAAGCTCTAAGAGAAATCCTCCCTATCTGGCCAGAGGGACAGAAGTGGTAACTGGCCATGTGGGGAAAAGAATACAGTAGGTGTGAAAGAGTCACCTTTAAAAGTGTAGAAATCTCTCCCTTTACTTTTTGGCCCTGAGACACCAGCCATAAAGCTGAACTCCTAGGATTGTGGCAGCAGTGGTAGCCACATAGACACCAAAAATCTAAGAAAAGTAATCTTCTCTCTGATAATAGGAACAGGCAAAATGGGCCTCTGTGGTCTGAAGATTGTGGGGGAATGCCAGTTGTGTTTTCTTTATTTTTTTTTTCTGTCAATGTTTTGCCCCAGATGCAAACCCGTTTGTGAAGCTTAACACAATGGGGAGGCTATATCCTTACATTTCCAGCCAAAATACCAGAAGTGACAACTGGAAACTGGAGATTATTGGGGAAATCACAGTGAGGAGCCAGCTTCAAAGTGAGGAGCCAGAGCAAAGGGATGCTCTGAATCTATGTATGAAGTCCTGAGCTCACCCCTGAGCACCACATCAGGGAACTGACCAGAAGCAATGTAGAAAAAACTTTGAGAAGTGAACTACAAGTTAGACCACCACATGGGTCCGGACTAGCCCCTGGGTGGTACACACACAGGGCAGACCCAGATAGCACTGCAAAAACTTTGAAAATTAAACTGAAAATGGAAATACTGTCCACAGAATGGGGGTCACGACTTGCAGTCTGAACATAACTAGGTTGATTGCCTGCTTTTTTTTTTTTTTTTGCTGTACGTGGGCCTCTCACTGTTGTGGCCTCTCCCGTTGCGGAGCACAGGCTCCGGACGCGCAGGCTCAGCAGCCATGGCTCACGGGCCCAGCCGCTCCGAGGCATGTGGGATCCTCCCGGACCGGGGCACGAACCCGCGTCCCCTGCATCGGCAGGTGGACTCTCAACCACTGCGCCACCAGGGAAGCCCGATTGCCTGCTTTTAAAAAATTGTCCAGAAAGCTTTAATAGGACACAGAGCTTCATAGTATAATATTCAAAATGCCCAAGATATAATTTAAAATTACTTGACATATGAAGAGCTAGGAAAACCTCAGCAACACTCAAGGGAAATAACAATCAACAGATGCCAACCCCAAATGACCCCGATTTTTTTTTTTTTACATCTTTATTGGAGTATAATTGCTTTACAATGGTGTGTTAATTTCTGCTGTATAACAAAGTGAATCAGTTATATGCATACATATATCCCCATATCCCCTCCCTCTTGTGTCTCCCTCCTACCCTCCCTATCCCATCCCTCTAGGTGGAATGACCCCAATTTTATGGCTCCTTTAAAGTAACTATTATAGTCCTGCTCTGTGAAGTAAGGGAAAACACTCTTGAAATCAATGGAAAGCTAGTTCTCAGCAAAGAAATTAAAACTATTTCTAAAAATTGAAAATTTAGAACTGAAAAACACAATAACTGAAATGTAAAATTAACTTTAGAGCATTAGTAGCAGAATGGAGATGACAGAGGAAAAGATCAGTGAACTTAAAAACAGATCAATAGAAATTACTCAATCTGAACAAGCGGGGGTGGGGGGAGAGTGAAAGAAAGAACAATACCAAGTAATGGCAAGTATGTGGAGCATTTGGAACTCCCCTACATCACTGGTGGGAACTATAAACAGGAACAGCCTCTCTAGAATGGTGATCAAAGAAAACATCTAGGGCTTCCCTCGTGGCACAGTTGTTGAGAGTCCACCTGCCGATGCAGGGGATGTGGGTTTGTGCCCCGGTCCGGGAAGATCCCACATGCCGCGGAGCGGCTGGGCCTGTGAGCCATGGCCGCTGAGCCTGCACGTCCGGAGCCTGTGATCCGCAACGGGAGAGGCCACAACAGTGAGAGGCCCCGCATACCGCAAAAAAAAAAAGAAAACATCTAAAGCATGTTTCCTAATATTGAGCTCGTGAGCTGAACGTGTGCACCAAGCCCAAGCTTCTCACCCACCCCCACCCCACACCCACTGACACATTCTGTCTCCCACCTACTCATGGGGCCAGGGCATTCATGCATGGAGGGACAGAGAGTGTGTAGGTCGTGTGGCAAGTCAATTCCTGATACAGAGAAAACAGTGACACTGATAAAGATCCCCTCCTTGACCAAACTTTAGTCAGTCTCCTCTGAGCACTCTTCTTGACTAGACCTTGTCCTTGGCCTGCAGATGCCAGTTTTAGCAAGAATCCTGCTAAGCCAGTTTAATGAGAATACCCCAACATTTGATATCTAATCAAGATCCTCTTCCCCCATCTTTCATATCCAATCAGGCTCCTCTTTTCCCTGCTCTTGTTACCTAACCAAGTCCATCTTAGTAATTTCCATCCACTGACTCCCTCACCCTGCCCATTGGCTATAAATCCCTAGCTGCCCCCATTTTATTCAAGTTGAGCTCAGTCTCTCTCCCCTATTCAACAGTCTTAACCGCTATTGCGATAGTCTTGAATAATGTTTTCCTTGCCTGCTTAACTCCATTCTGGTACAATTTTCCTTTGGCAATACTCAGAGCTTTAAACCCATATATTTAATCCAATCAGAAAAATTGAACCAGACTTCCCTGTTGGCGCAGTGGTTAAGAATCTGCCTGCCAATTCAGGGGACACAGGTTCAAGTCCTGGCCCTGGAAGGTCCCACATGCTGCAGAGCAACTAAGCCCTTGCACCACAACTAAGGAAGCCTGTGCTCTAGAGCCTGTACCACAACTACTGAAGCTTGTGCTCTAGAGCCCGCGAGCCACAACTACTGAAGCCCACGCACCTAGAGCCTATGCTCCGCAACAAGAAAAGCCACCACAATGAGAAGCCCATGCATGGCAACGAAGAGTACGCCCTGCTTGCTGCAACTAGAGAAAGCCCATGCCAGCAACGAAGACCCAATGCAGCCAAAAATTAATTAATTAATTTTTTAAAAAAGAAAAGAAAAGTTGAACCAGTGAATGTCAGATTCTCCATTTCCCCAAGAAAACCAGTTCTCCTCACTTGGGGGAAGAGTGAGTAAAAAGGGCAGAGAAGTTCCTGTTTAAGATAGTGGCTGGCCCATACACAGGGCCAGATGGAGATGAAAGTCTTACAGAGGATAACTTCTCAGTACAACTAGAGTCATTCAAGATACAGCTTCCACCTTTGGAGTGAAGACAGGAAAGGGAACTCAAGGTTCTGGGCCTCTGACAATGAGGTGGCAAGTGGATCTATAATCCTCAACTCCAAATGGCCAGGCAGTTTGGGAAACTTTCTAAGTACTTCAGCCCTGGAAGACTGCCCTGCAAAAAAATCCCTAGTCAGGTATTCATTGGTCAATCCACCAGCCAATCGCCAGCAAGCAAGGAAGGTGAGGCAAAGTCAGTGATTGGCCAGGCTTGGGTTCCCTCAGCAGGAATTGACTCTGCTCTCCCAGCACTGGCTAGAGTCACCTATGGGCCCTTGAGAGAGTAAGAAGCTGAAATTAACAAGAAGCACAGGACTTAGTGGGAAAAAAATCTCCCCAGTTTTTAACTTCTAGTGAGACTGAGGTAGAGGTGTTTGCACAGAGCATTAGGGATGTTTTCCTTATAACGAAGGTTCACTCATTTAGAAACAGATCACAGGGTGGGCATTCCATCCTAAACATTTATAGTCACAAGGGTACGTGTACTTGAAGGGATTATGTAAGTGAGTGAATGTGTCTGTGTCTGTTTTAAACACATGAAACATTCCTCTTATGTTATTGCATAGGTTCACCTGCTCTGGGCATTATCAACTGGTGCTTATCTAGAAAAATGAAGAACTGCTCCAAGAGAGAGGGGGCCATGTCTGTTTGACTCTACACTGTATCCAGATAGCATAGTATCTGGCACATAGCAGGTGCACAATAAATATTGGTTGAACGAATAAATGAATGAATGCGTAGTGTACTAGACAGAAAAATAGCCCCCAAAGATACCCAGGGCCTAATCCCCAGAACCTGTGAATATGTTACCTTGCATGGCAAAAGAGACTTTGCTGATATGAATAACTTACAGAGCTTGAGATGGGGGAATTAGGCAAATCCAATGGATCACAATGGTCCTTGTAAGAGGGAGGCAGGAGGGTCAGAGTCAGAGAAGGAGATGTGATGGTGGAAGCAGAGAGTGGAGAAAGAGAGATAGAGAAAGACATAGAAAAAGAGGGGTGGGGGGAGATTTGAAGATGTTACACTGTTGGCCTTGAAGATGGAGGAAGGAATCCTGAGCCAAGGAATGCAGGTACCTCTAGAAGCTAGAAAAGGAAAGGAAACTGATTCACCCCTACAGACTCCCAAAGGAATTCAGCCTTGCCAACATACTGATTTTATAATTTCTGACCTCCAGAACTATAAGACAATAAATATGTGTTGTATTAAGACACTAAGTTTTCAGTGATTTGTTACAGCAGCAATAGGAAACTAATACAGTTAGCCCAGAGCAGTTGTCTCCACAGTGAGATAAGAGTAAGCAGAGCACAAGACAATTCATTGGGATCTAAGGAGAAAACATTATAAAGGATTTATATTCATCTTTCTTCTTTTTTTTTTTTTTTTTTTTTTTTTTGCGGTACACGGGCCTCTCACTGTTGTGGCCTCTCCTGCTGCAGAACACAGGCTCCAGACACGCAGGCCCTGGGGCCACGGCTCACGGGCCCAGCCGCTCCGCGGCATGTGGGATCTTCCCGGACCGGGACACGAACCCACGTCCCCTGCATCAGCAGGTGGACTCTCAACCACTGTGCCACCGGGGAAGCCCCATCTTTCTTCTTGAAGTAAATATTACTGGACTTATTTTACATGGTTCAAACACCATCCCTAACCCAGACTGGCCATTACTTAGATTACATGTCTTGGCTGCTTCTCCTTGCAGATGTTTTGAAGAACTTCTCTCTTCCTCTTCTCAGAATTTCAAGATTCCTGATTTTTAATGCAGCACATGTAGCCCTTCTGTCTGTTTCTGATACATAGTAGGCACCAGAAAAGTTTTGTTTATTGGAGGGAGGAGAAAATGAATGTAAATGTAGTGACAGGAACACTGGCCACCCACCTAGACCATGATGTTGAAGGACACACCCGAAGGATACAGGGCAGTGAGCAGTAAGAATCCTATGTCTGGACTTCATGGAGCAGAGCTGCTATAACAGCCTTGAACTGTCTAGCAATAACCTTTGCTGGTGAGAGCCAAAACTTCTTTCTTGTTTAAGCTACTCTTATTTGGGGTTTCTCTTCCTCATGACTAAATCTAAACTCAATTCATATGAGTCGTGACAGGAAATAGCCCAAGGCAAATGAGAATATATGAAGCAAATCTAATCATTTAGACACTCAGCAAGGTGTTTCTCTAGGGCACAGGTGCCTCCAGGTTAAGGGAGCTTGAATTTATATTCATGTTGTGTAGTTACTGCAGCTTCACTGTAGTCTTGAACCTGTCTGTGGTGATGACCTGGGTTTTCTGCCTAAGAATACTAATTTCTCTTCTTTACAAGTTTGCAAAATACTCTCACATTATTGCTTATGATGCTGGTGGTGACTTGTGAAGTAAATTTTAACGGATTCATTTCATTTGCTACAAACCCTGTTCTTCCAGCTCCAAGCTCAGCCAAGTTTAGTTCTCCTGTCACTGCACTACAGGATCTCAGAAATTTGGCCCCAGCCCCTTGTCTCCAGAAGGAGACATGGCTGGGACCATGACTGTGGCATGCATCCCTACCTGTGTGTACCATACATGTATATTCATCCCTTCTGCTCTGACTGCCTGACACATACTGATCTGTGGTAGATGGTAGCATTAACAGCTCCGATTAATCATGCTTCCTGGTGTGCATGATTATGTAATCCCCTTGTGTAATCCCCTACTGCTTTGAGTCTGAACTTGGCCATGCAACTTTCTTTGGCCACTGAGACATCAGAAAATGTGAAATGAGCAGAAGCTTGATGAGCACTTGTGCTCCAGCTCCTCTCCCTCTTAGAGTGCTAATATCATCGTGTGTGGAAGCCCAATCTAGCCTCCTTGAGGTTGAAAGCCCATATTAAAGGGAGAGGCCCAGCTGTATCCACTGTTCCAGCTAAGCCCAGATCCGGTGACCCTCCAGCTGAATGTGGCTGTATGAGTGAGTCCAAGAAAAAATAGCAGAAGAACCACCCAAGCAACTCACAGAATCACCAGAAATAGATTATCCTTGCTTCAAAATGCCAAGTTTTGGCATTGTTTGCTAAACGCAATCAATAACTGATACAGACCCATTATTTTGGTTACATTTTCTTATCATTCACTGAGTTATTTAGTACTGCTTATAGCCCAGACCCCCAAACAATACCAGAATTAACATTCTCTGGAGTAATGTCTCATTCATACCTCTCCCAAACATTACCTATACATCTTTCCTAGGTAATGGGGATTTAAAAAATGGGTAAAATCAACCTATGAGATATTGAGAAAAATTAGGGAAGACAAACCACTGATAATTAGCACAGGTCTGGTGGTCCCTCTCCATAGAATGACTTTCTCCTAATCTTCCCTTGGGGAAATTCTATTCATCCTTAAAGACGATCCTGCCTCTAGAACTCTTTCTGTGTTTCCCGAGTCTTGGCTGGGTTCTTTCCCTTTGACTCCCACAAAAGCCCCTGTTCACCTTCACTGAGGGATTTATCACTGCATTAGAATTGTGGTGATCTTTTTTTACTTGAATATCTCCCCAGCTAGACTCTGAGAGCCCACAAGAAGATGACTGATTCATCTCAGGACCCCATATCCTTGGTAAGTGCTCATTATTTGTTGACTGAACAAATAAATGCCATGACATAGATATGAAGAGGATGTGATGGGAGCCCTGAGGACAAAATGACTGTAGCTTGGGGTGATTAGGACAGATGTTTCTGAGTGAAAGCATGTGAGCTGCATCTCAGATGAGGATTAGGATTTCATCAGACTGAGAAGCGGGGGGTGGGTGGCGGGGGGAGGAATTTGAGACAAAAGGGTCAGTGGCATGGAAATAAACAAGTAAATGGCATATTCAGAGAATAGAAAACTGTCGGTGTGGCCAAACATGGTGCATATGAGGATAAGAGTAGGAGATGAGGCTGATCACTGGTTTTGGTCTGGACTGAAAAATCATGACTGCGGCATCAACCTCAATTCCTAAATATGCCTGGGACCAAGCCCTCCCCAGCAGCTTCCATCTATGGCTGGACCTAGATCTATGCAGAAAACACCCTATTCTGATACTACTTCTTAACTGAATAAATGATGAAACTCAGGGAGGTCAGATGGCTATTATCAGACTTCTTATTTCTCCCACTGAACTTTCATCAGCTGGTTGTGCACCCCAAAGGATGGAGGTTGCGTGGAGTGACAGGGACTCAGCAGCAGCTCACAGGTTTAGACATTTGCTGCAATTTACACTAAGATGTGGATGTAATTATCCTTATCAGAATCACTTCCCCAGGCAAATTTGTACATTAAGTAAATTTCCTCTCATTAAATCATAGCATTTGGGGACTGCAGTTTGTCTCAGCCGAGAACTAGAGCTTGGAAGTAATAAAGGCAAAGGGAAAAAAAAACCTTGGTTTCTCAGCAGAAAGTGTAGGTGATGAAGACAGAGACAGTATTTCAGAAGTGTGTTGGAAGCCCAGACCTCCAGCAGTTCCAAGGACTACATATGCCTCCTGAATCTAGAACAGGCATGTCTCAGCTACTCACTACCCCACTATTTGGCAAATTGAGAATGTTGCATTCCAAGTAAGATTTAGAAATAGAAAAGAACATCTAAATGAAGGTATTTTCAGTGATGGGATCAGATACTTCAGAAATGAGCTTGTAGTTTCATCCCATGAGTAAAAATAAAAATAAATATTTTTATGCTGGAACGATGTTAGGTATTTTCACACACATGATCCATTTGGTTCTCACAACAAAACTGTGGGGTAGGTTGTGCACATAACCTCCATTTCTCCACATAACGTCCATTTCTTTTTCTCGGAATTTAACACAATTCTAATTAAATAGCCTCAAGTGGAGATTGGGGACACCAGATGTGTCATAGTACCTGCTAAATCCCTAGCAGTAACCATAGTCCCTTGCCCATAGTAAGCGATCAATAGAGAGCTGGTGAATGACTAAACTAACTGTGAATGAGATAATTTTTTTAATCAAGGAATTTTGACTGATAGAGGAACTAACTTTAAAGATATTGGAAGTCACCAAGCCAATAAAATTTGGCTGAAACCTAACTGCATATATTAACACACCCACCCAACAAATGTATATCACTTAGGGCTCTTAAGTTGCAGGTGGCAGAATCCTAACTCATACTAACTTAAAAATTAAAGAAGGAAGTCTTTCTTTTGCTCAACTAGTAAGGCAGCCAGCTTAAGTCTTGGCTGGACTCAGGGGTTCAAATAATATCATTCGTGGTTCCAACTCTGGCATCTGTCCTTTCTGCTGGTCTCTACCTGGCTTTCTCTTCTTGAGTTTCTCAGTATAGCAGCCTCCTGTAGGCCCAGCCTTGCACCTTCTCAGCTTGGCCTCCAGTGGGGAAAAAAATTTCATATTTCTAGTGCTGTGGAACAAAACACCCCCAAAATCGGTGGCTTAAAAGAACAGCCATTTTTCTGCTCACAATTCTGTGTCAGAAATTCAGGCAAGGCTCAGCTGGGCAATTCTTTGGATCCTTGTGGCATCTTCTGGATCTGATCAGGCATCTGTGGTCAGGTTGTGTCAGCAGGAGGATGGCTGGTCTCAGGGAGCTTAATTCACACATCAGGGGCCTCAGTTGGGATGGTTAGAACAGATGGGATGTCTGGGTTTCTGTCTCTCTCTACATCATCTCTCTCTGAATCAAGTTGTTTTAATCTCAAAGAAGCTCCAGCCTGGCTTGCTCACAAGGCAGCAGGATTCCGAGAGTGACGACAGGATACTCAGAACTCAGACAACATCTCTTCAACTGATCAAATCAAGTCCGTGGGATCAGCCCAAATTCAAGAGGCGGGGGGAAATAGACTCCACATCTTCATGGGAGGTGGCTAAAGTCACATTGCAAAGGGGCGTGTGGGATGGGAGGGGTTACTATGGCCAGCTTTGCAGTCTACCATCCCCCAATGTCCAGATAGCAACCTTACAAAGATTCTGATTGCCCTACTCAGGCCACATACATCTTCCCAGATCAATCACTGTGGCCAGGGAGGATGAGTTGCTCATATGCTCTACCCAGAAGTGGTGGGCAGGGCAGAGTGCAAGAGATAGTACAATCTAACTGACAACTCTTCCAGAGCCACCTAGAATCAAGGAGGGAGACCCCAGCAAACCAGAAGATGGAAAAGTGTTTTTAAAAGACAAAACTAAAGCTCGCAGAGTCCAAGACAGGTTCTGTCCATTATAAGGGGATGTTGATCAGCTGTGAAAGCCTGAAAACAAAGTTTGAGTATCACAGGGCAGAGGCCATTGGTCTCCTCAAAGATAAGGATGCCTTGACTTACAGACTCAACCCATCCAATCACTCCTGATTTTGTAAATGAATGCTTAGCTCTCAAAGCCAGATGTCAGAAAGGCCAAGTATTTACATCAATTAACTCGTGCCCTTTTTTCTGATTCCATAATGCCCTAGCAGCCTTCTCATTATAATTTGGCTTCCAGCAAACTGCTGGAAACTAGCTTCAACTCTGATTTTTCTCAATGATTCTGTTTTTCATAGGAAAAATTAGTAAGTTATCATGCCTGGCTTATATATCAGTCTCTTGTGAGAATAATAGAAATGAGTCATCCCCCAGTAAATCTCAGGTATAAGAAGATTTCATCTTTAAGGCTAAAAGCCAGACCATGGTGAGTTTGCAAAAATATTATCCTTTGAGGCATGTCCCTGAGGCTTCCTTGGAGATGCCTGAACTCAAGCTGTATCTCCAGGTATTGTTGTCCCAACTTTAGTACAGAAGAAACTAGGGCTTAGAAGAGCAATGTGCCCAAGGTCACAAAGCTGGCCACCAGAACCCACAAGGTAGCGCCTCACCAAGTTTAATTACAGAGGACACTTGCTGTGCCCTGCAGTGTGCTAGGTGCTGGGGATATGAGCGGAAAGAAAAAAAGTTACAATTATAAGGAAACTGACATTCAAGTGGAAGGAGATGGAAAATAAATAAGCCACAAAAACAAATCCAGTGGAGGTGAGTGCAATGCAAATACTTAGAACATGGAAATGTGCCAGGAAGTGTCTGGGTTGTGACTCTCAATTGGGTGGCCGGAGAATGATATCGTAAGAATAGCATCAAACTGTTACTCGTGGATCTCAAGTGCCCACCTGTAAAATAGGTTGGCGGGACACAATTCCCCCTAGAGTATCATCATGCACATGTCTAGAATGGGGAGAATTGGTTTAGCAACACATCACATGGATAAAGGACTTGTAGGGTGAGTAGGTTAGTGTTGTATAGGTCAGGATCTGTTAAAGCCATTAATACTAATAGAAATACCTATCAATATAATTTATTGAGCCGTGCTGGATGCCTAAGATGAATTCTCTCTAATCCTCAAGACAACCCTGCCAGGGCAGGTCTTAATCTCATCATTTAACCACTGGGGTCCTCTGAGGTTGAATAATTTATCCCAAGAGAGGTTGGGAGAGGGCAGGACATGGTGAGCCTTGCAGGCCAGGCGGGAGGGTTGTTTGGAATAGGTGTTTCCGTTGGCATGGAAAAGGCATCTGGCTACCCACAACCAAGCCCAATCCCTCCAACACCCGCTACCCAGATGCTCCACAGCCTCTGAGCCCAGCACCAGTGCTCCCATGCACCTCAGCAGCTAAGCCTGGGAAGGGACCAGGGACGTGATGCCCAAGGACTTCTGACCCACCCATCCTGGCCCCGTCACCCTCTACCATTTGTATAAAGTAAAAAATTAGTCTGAAGACTGGGACTGCCCAAGATTTCCTAGATGATGAAAGATAGAGTTTATATTTGAGCCTAAATACTCTAAATTCTCGTAGAATGTTCATTTTAACATGCCACATCCATGTCAAAAAAATGCATTTTCCCATTTGGGGCAAATTAACATAATCTCCAACATGAGGCACATAGACCCTGCCTCTTTTTGACTCAGCTGTATCACTGGCCTCCCAAGAAAGGCCTGTTGAACCAGAGGAAATTGTTTCCCACTTAAGGGCTGCAGTGAAAGCCCAGTGTCTGATACAAGAAGGAACTGGTGCCCACCAGGGAGGGTCCAAGCCAGGGCCATCCTGTTGTCCCTTCTCTTGTGTGAATGGTGCCCCCTGGGACTGCAAGGGCGGCTCTGACCACAAGTCCTAATAAGACAAAGGGAAGAGAGTCCTAAGCCAAGAGACAGTCTTCCCTCCAGGACTCACAGTGCTGCTCACCTTACAAGTGAGAGAGAGAACAGCCTTCAAAGACTGGATTTACAAGGCTTCATCCCGTGCGTGAGCCATCTTTATTTGTGTATGCAAAACCCTGGCAGAAGCATTCCTAAATTTCTTTTTAAATGTGAACTATACTTATCATCTCAAGAAGTGAGAGAGTGTATGAGAAAGTGCCTTTTACACTGGATGGGACTCTAGAACATCTGGAATGGCTGGTAGGTTGGTAACAGCTGGCCAAAGAATATTGCTCCAGCAGCAATGTTGCATTGCAAGCTCTGTCTCTGCCTCTTTCCATTAAATCAAAACCTATGATTAGGAGCACTCAGTATGTGGCCAGCCCTGAGAATACAGCAATGAAGCCAACGCAACCCTGCCCCTGAAGAAAGCAAAGTCTGATGAGAAAGGCAGCAGGTGCACAATTTCGGCACCACAGGGAGTGCTGGCATGGCAGGAAACTGGGGGCATTGTGGAATTAAGGGAGGGCACCTAACCCGACTGAGAGAATCAGGGAGGACTTCCAGGAGGAGGAGGGCTCTCACTGGAGGGAGCCACAGATAAGGGAGAGGGCCTTGCCAGCAAAAGGGAAAGAGCTTCTACCCAGAAGCCCAAAGACATGTGATGATACAGCACCTGGGGAACATGCACGTGGCTGGCGTGGCCAGAGCACAGGGTGTTCTCGGAAGGTCAGAAAATGCAGTAAGAGTCTAGACTCAAGAAGCAAGATTCAGGACCTTGAATTGCATTTTGAGGAATAAGGACTTTGTGCTGAAGGCAAGCAGTTCCCAAAGAGTGCTTCATGAAATCTCAGACCCCAGGGGTCCTGGGAAAGAGGGGTTCCATGGTCGCACGGGTTTGGGAAATCCCTTCTATTACTGTCCCTTTCGCGGACAGTAGCAGAGTGCATTGAAACTTCTGAGAGGTCTGGCAGTAAGGAAACCTGTTTAACTTTGTCTAACCCACTCTTTCCCAAACATATTTGGCCAGGGAGAATGGAACACCTATAACCCCCGCCTCGGAACCCTCTTAGGGGAACCTGCCAGAGCCTCTGGGGAGACTTTGAATGCTTTTTGAAACACAAGAATGACCTGGTCAGGTTGGTGTATTGGAAAGATGTCCAGAGCGAAGGCATTGCCCCTTCATTAGTCTGCTTCTAGACTTTCCCCCAGAATGTCACTGATTAGTGTCACAGGTTACCCCTGAGTGTGTCTTCAACTTCTTTGTCCTCCCAACGTCCCTCCTTCCTCACCAGCTGCAGAGTCACTTTTCAAGGCTCAGTTCAGGGCACTCCTCCCCCAGAACTCTTCCCCTGACCCACTCGGGGACATTAGAAGGTCCCCAGTGTGACCTGCAGCACAATTGCATTGGCCGCCATGGGGTCACCTGGGCCTCCCTCCTGGCCGAGGTTTCCTGCTCAACTTTCCTCACTGACTCATGTTCTTCCTAGTCTTACTGAAGGTCCGCCTTCAGCCTCCATCCCCTCTCACATTCAAATGCCATCCCTGGACAGTACCTCTCATTTCCATGGTTTCAACAACCTTCCAGCTGAAGACTGACTGATACCACCTCCTGCCAGAACCCCCTTCCCAGCAGCAGACCTGGTTCCAGTACCTGCTGGACAGCGCCCCCTGGACACCCCTCAGGTACTGCAAATCAGCATGTCCACCTCCTTCTGCATCACACCTCTTCCGTCGCACGCCCCCTCCTGCCCAGGCTGCAAGCCGAGGGCCACACAGACTCTGCTTTCCTCTCCCCCAACACTCAGTCAGCATCCAAGTCCTGATGATGTTAAAATTGTTCCTCTCTTTCTTCTCTGCCTTCCACCCCCCCACCCCCCGCCATCAGGAGCTTCATCATCACCCATCTGCATCACTGCAGTAGCTCCACTCCAGAACGGCTCTCCCTCAAATCACTGTCCGCACTGCAGCAGAGGGTCTTTCTAAAGCACATGTCCCTCTCAAAACTTCCCTGACTCCCCATTGCAGCCCCTTTGCATGACCCACAGGCCTTTCACACTGTGGCTTGGGTCTGCTTCCCCCCCACTCGCCTGCTTAAATCCTCCTCGCTGGTCCCGTTGGCCATTCCTGCCCAAACTTCATTCATTTACCACCCTAGGAGTTTACAGATGCCGTTCCCTCTACCTTGAATGACTTTCCATCTCTTTTACCCTGGAAAACTCTTAGCTATCCTCCAAGTCTCCTCTCAAAGCCCACCTGTCCTTGGCTGGCCCCCCAGCGCAGCTAAAATGCTCTTTCTACCAGGCTCCATAGCCCTGCTGAGCCTGTTTCCTCATGTGGAAGACCACAATCCTGACATCAACCATCAACTCAGTAAGTGGCTTAGTGGTAAAAAGAGATATTCTGCCCTGTCCCCCAGAGCGCCTGTTGTGATTCCCCCCTTGAGACTGACGAAGCCCAGCCCCTCAACTGGGTAATACTCATCGCCCCAAAGGTTGACCAGCTCCCACTGTGGCTGAGGCAGGCCAGCCACCAGGCTTCTGAACATCACCAGAAGCCCCAAACCTGTGCTTTAAAGTTTGAAAGTGATCAAAGGCTCCTGAAAGACAGGCGTGTAATATGCCAACTGCCAAGGACACCCGGATGGACCGGTGGTGGCCCCAGGGTGCCAAGAACCTCATCAAAATGGAAATAAATTGTCTGAGAAAAGTCTGGCCTGCAGTAAAGGGAAGCCGTGCACAGCTGCTAGAAAGGGGTGAGCACAGGCCCAAAAGTCCAGCCTGGACACTGTGACAGGCAGCTTCTACCTGGCCGAGGACAGAGCCACGGAACCAAGGCATCTCCCAAAGAGGGCAAACTTTATCCCTGGTTCCCTCCTGGCTTTGAGCTGACCAGCTGCCAAGCAGCAGGGTATGGTGGGATTGAAGAGGAAATAACAAAGCCTGAGGCAGACTAATTCAGGGGCTCACAGAGGCCCACGGCATCCAACCTTGTTCACAGGGTGAGGATGCTCTGTTATGATTTCAGCCCAGAGCCTGGAGAGTAACAAGAAGCACACATGTGACCAACCTCCCTGCAGATCTCCTTAGAGAAACTGCCCTGGCTGCTGGCACTGGCCAAGGATTTGAGTGACTGATCTTGGATTCTGGCCAAATCTTCCATCAAGACTAAGGTTGATTTGGGGCAACCTGACTCCTGCACCCCAGGAAGGTCAGTACAATTCCTGCAGGTCAACGCTGGTTAGTTGAGCTTGTGCCATCCATCTATAAGAGATCAATCATTCAGTTGATAGGTATCTATCACACATAGATGCTACACACTGTGAATGCAAGGGAGCAAGGGGCATGGTGCCTGCTGTTGAAGAGCTCAGTCCAGTGGGGGAGAAAGCTGATTAAATAGACAAGGAGGGTCTGCGACAAATGTCAAAACAAGATATGGATTCTAGGGCTTCCCTGGTGGTGCAGTGGTTGAGAGTCCACCTGCTGATGCAGGGGACACAGGTTTGTGCCCCGGTCCGGGAAGATCCCACATGCCGCGGAGCGGCTGGGCCCGTGAGACGTGGCCGCTGAGCCTGCGCATCCGGAGCCTGTGCTCCGCAACGGGAGAGGCTGCAACAGTGAGAGGCCCGCGTACCGCCAAAAAAAAAAAGATATGGATTCTAACGAGAGGCAGCTGACCCAGTATTAACAGGGAAGGTGATGGTGATCAGGGAATGTCTTCCTGGAGGAGAAGACATTTCAGCCAAACCTTGAAGGCGTGCAGGAATTCACAAGAAGGGGAAATAGCATTCTAGAAGAAAAAGAATGAGCAGAGGCATGGGAACATGAAACAGCACGATGTGCTCCGGGGACTCGGCACTTCCGTGCAGCTGCAACCCCAAGCAAGAGGAGGAGAGTGGCAGGTGACCGAGGCCAGAGGGACACAAGGACCAAGGGCATGGGGGGAGAGGACCTCACCTGAATTGTCCCCCATGAAGGAGCCACCTCCTCTTTTCCAGAGTCATGATAGTTCTCCTCTCTGTCCACACACCGAAAGGCTGGATGCCACTTAGAGCTGGGATTATTTTATGAAACAGGGTCAATTTTTCTGTACCCAGACCCCAGGACTGAAGCCCAAACTGCACATAAACACCTGCCCAGACCAGGCAGGTGGGTGTCAGGCAGGTAAAAGCGTGGACTGGGAAGGCAGCTCAGGAAGAAATCGATGAATTTGGTCTCTTCCAGTCTTTAGGAGTCTTAAAAGCCCTTCAGATACTTCTCTGGCCAGTATGAGCACCTCCCCAAAAGCTATTTTAAGTCAAGCACATCCTCTTCAGTGCCTCTTATCCGCCCTGAGCAGAGTGCCACTTTTCCAGCTTTTAAAAGAAGTATCATGAAGGGAAGAGAAAGCCCATTTTCCCAGGTCACTGTGAAGCCAGACACTATGTTATAATTTCCTTCAAGCTTTATCCCAACACAGAAACAGCCTACATTGGTGACTATTGTATCCATAGGATCTAACACATTCACTAGCACACAGAAGGTGTTTAATAAGCATACCATTCGTTCATTTGTCAACAAATATTTATTGAGATCCTACTGTGTGTCAGCTGAGCTCTCGGCACTGAGGACACCACAGTTAAAGAACAGTCAAGAATGCTGTCCTCCCAGCACTTACATTCTACGGGCCATACAGGTCACAGACACATAACTTAATATCAAGTAATAACAAGTGCTACTAACAATATTTGATGGGAGTGAGGGTTCAGAGAGTGATGGAGAGTGTCTCTGTAAAGCAGTCAGTCAAAGGTTTCCCCAGTCTCTCTCTCTTTTTTAATATTTATTTATTTATTTTTGGCTGCGTCGGGTCTCAGTTGCAGCGCGGGCTTCTCACTGCAGCGCGTGGGCTTCTCCCTAGTTGTGGCACATGGGCTCCGTAGTTGTGGCTCGTGGGCTCAATAGTTGCAGTGCATGGGCTCAGTAGTTGCGGCACATGGGCTCTGTAGTTGTGGCACGTGGGCTTAGATGCCCCACAGCATGTGGGATCTTAACTCCCTGACCAGGGATCGAACCTGTGTCCCCTGAACTGGAAGACAGATTCTTAACCACTGGACCACCAGGGAAGTCCCTCCACAGTCTCTCTTAATGGACAGTGAATTACTTTTACCGGTAATGAGATTTCAGGCTGAGATTGGATCCTGACTTTGCTGTTTACTAGCTTTGGGGTCTTGGCAAAGTAGCATAAATTTCTTGAGCCTTAGTTTTCTCATCTGTAAAGTGGGGGGAATATTGTTTATTTTAACGGTTGTTTTAAAGGTTAAAATAGATAATGTATAGAAAGTATTTAGGCTAGTGCATGGTAGAGACACAATCAGTAAATGACAATCTCGCTAGATGATGTGGCAAAACCATAAACACAAAGCCCAGTACATCATCATCATCGTGTCATCATCACAATAATAGCCTATAGCTCACAGTATGTGCCAGGCTGCTCTAAGCATTTTCCATGAATTTGTATTTAATCTTCAAATGACCCACCTACTATGAGTCCCATCTTATTGATGAGAAAACAGAAAGAATTGGACAGATTGAAACCTACAGAGGATAGGTGGCTTGCCCAAATTAAATAGCAAGATAACGCCAAGCCAGGTGCCAGACCTTCTGATTCCCAAGCCAATCCTCCTTCTATGATACATACTAAGCAAGTCTCATCTCTTCTGGGACCACATACCTGTCAAGGAAATGGGTTTTTGACATGTTCCTGCAGTTTGGTGTCTACAAGTATTCCTAGTGACATTATTTGAGGTCGCCAGAAAAAGTTCCTGAGATCGACTTCCTTTGGGAAATCTGAGTTAGGCGAGATTTCTGAGTTACGGAGCCTAACTTACTGCCCATCCTCTGGGGGAGATGAATTGCTAAAGAGCAACGCAACTGCCCCAAAAGGAGAATATTCTGTCCCATCCTCCACACGTGTGCAGAGCCCTTCTCTCCCACGATGCTGACCATCCCCTGAACTCACTGGGGAAGTGTTGACCGGGGTCAGCCCCATGCCCAGCATTGCATTTTCCACTCTCTGTCAGTATCCACAGACTTCCACTTTGAAATTCATTTCTTCTCATTTTGAATTCTGGCTTTTAAAAAAAGCATGTGCAGGAAACATTTCCCCCCAAACCTTTAATCTGTGAATCCCCCATCTCTAGTCAAATATACACACACGTCCCTCTTTCTCCACTGGAATGGCCATTGAACACATTTGGTCCCTGAGTAAATAAGCTTGGCTAATAAGCACTTATCTCGTGCTCATAATCCCTGTCATTACAGAAGCATGAACACGGCCACACTTAGCAAAGCAGACAGTCTCCTCCAATGAGCAGTACAAGTGGAACAGAGACGAATTCTCCAGCTCTGCAGCCCCAGCACAGCTTCCCAATCAGGCTGCTGGGAGTCCATGTCTGCTCCCCCTTTGCTCGAAATGTTCACCATCAAAGGGATGTCTGAGACTAACATATATACACCGCTGGGTATGAAGTAGATATCTAGTGAGGACCTGCTGTATAGCAAGGGGGACTCTACTAGTGCTCTGTGGTGACCTGGATGGGAGGGAAATCCAAAAGGGAAGGGATATGTGCACACATATGGCTGGTTCACTCCTCTGTGCAGCAGGAGCTAGCACAACATTGTAAAGCAACTATACCCCAATAAGAACATATATTAAAAATAAATAAACAATAAAAATATACAGAATCATGAAAAATAAAATAAAATAAAATATTTTTTTTAAAAAACGAAGGGATCCCTGCCATTAGATTAAGAATAACCAATGCAATTCATATATTTGGCAGTTCACAGAGCATTCTCAAATCCCTTCTCTTAGGCAGTCTCCCTCCCTGGTACCCTGTTCATCACTGCACAGTTCCTGTTGTAACTGAGATGCCCCATCTGCAGTAGATACCATCGGTGCTCACCCCACATCCTCTGGGCCCACCTCTGACTTCAGCCGCTGCAAGGATGGACAGTCCCCAAGTACCCAGATGGCTTCTCATCACAAGGGGTGTCTGATCTCTCAACTTTTCTACCTCAAGGCTATCTCTGAAGCTGTGGAACGTGGCTAAGTCCCATAGCCCAGAAGTTCAGGAGAGTTAACGCCCATGGGAACAGCTCTCTACAATAAGGAATGAGAATCATTGAATAAATACCTCAGCCTCTTGTCCCTCAGAGTTACAATGTTGACATACAGTCTCTAGAGCTTCCTACAGTGTCTCCGTTGGGGTTGAACCCACAGTGGACCACACCCTCACCTGGCTTTTTCTATGTTAGATTATAGTTACCCTCAACTAGCTATAGCTATAGCTCTAAGAAACCTCACCCGAAATTTATTTAGCTCATGAGTGTAGAAGTCAGGGGGAGGGTCTTCTGGGTTGATCTTGGTTGGATTCACTCTTGCGTCTGTGGTCAGATGGTGGATCTGCCAAGAGATGGCTGGTCCAGGATGACCTCACTCATGTGCCACGTGGTTGGCGGGCTGTCAGCTGGAGCAGCAGGGATGACTGAGCCGTGTGTCCTATGCACGTGGCAGAAGAAAGGTTTCCGAAAGCAGCAAGAAGGCAAACCCCAGATGGCAAATGCCTTCCAAGCCTCTGTCTGGGTCACAGGTGAGGAAGAATTCCCAGTGATGCCCAAGTCAGGCACACAGACTAGTGTCAAATAAGGTCCCACTGTCCCCAGTTCTGTTGGTGGTGGTGGTGGTGGTGTCATCAGCTCCTCTGTGAGTGTGTCTGTATTGGGAGAGGAGCTGTGTGTCGTTTGTTAACATCTTTACTGGAGTATAATACTTGCTTTACAGTGTTGTGTTCGTTTCTGCTAGGAGATGTGTTCTTTATAAATAAAGGCAGGAAAAAAATTTTTAAGGTAGCACCATGAGAATGAACCTCACAGACCTCCCACTGACTGTATTAGTGAAACTGACTGTATTTTCTGGGTGTGTGGTGACAACTCACCATAGCCTGGGCAGCTTAAACAACAGAAGTTTGTTATCTCACTTCTGGAGGCTGGAAGTCCAAGAACAAGGTGTCCACAGGGTCAGTTTCTTCTTGAGCCCTCTCTCCTTGGCTTGTAGATGGCTATCTTTTGAGGGTTCGCCAGACCTGCTATTGAGAGGAGCTTAGGGGCAGAGGTCTCTGTGGAAGGGAGCCCTAAAAAAGCTCCTTTGCGGAGCCATTTACTGAAGATTGAGGGCACACCAAGGAACAGGGATCCTGGAGGTCATGGAGTAAGTCTATCTTTCCCTCAGCTTCACCCTGATCCCTCCTGCTGGTATTTTCGTCAGTCTAGAGGAACAAGAACTCCCATACAATCCTGCTTATTCTGTATCCATGAAAAATCAAAATGAGTCACACTGAGAAGCAGGGAACACAGAAAAGCTGTTGTTCTGCAGCATGAAGCTGGTTGAAGCCACGTGCGGTGATGGGAAGGGAGCAGTAACTCTTTTCTTCCAGCATCACTGTAGCAACTCCCATAAGCCACCTACTTAGACATTTATCTCTGATCATCACAGAATAGCTATTACTCTTCCCACTTGCCAGAAAACTCAGAAACATTGGGTAACTAGCTCTCAATCATACATATTATGAGTGATTAAACCTGCGTCAGAACTGAAGACTCGGATTTCCAAGTCCCCAACCTTTTCCTAACTATTTGACTTCAGCAACTAATTTAACTTCTTTGATCCTCCAGTTTTTCCATCTGTAACATGGGATAGTTAGACTAGAAAACCTCTAAGGCCCTCCTTATCTCTGGGGTTCTATGTCTTTTAAAGATAGGACTTCCTTTTTTTTTTTTTTTTTTTTTTTTTTTT
>RJWK010013523.1:0-38893 GCA_004363435.1 Platanista minor
GTACCACGGGCCTCTCCCGTTGCGGAGCACAGGCTCCGGACGCGCAGGCTCAGTGGCCATGGTTCACGGGCCCAGCCACTCCGCAGCATGTGGGATCTTCCCAGACAGGGCACGAACCCACGTCCCCTGCATCGGCAGGTGGACTCTCAACCACTGCGCCACCAGGGAATCCCTGGAAATACTATCTTCTTTGTTGGCATTGGAAAAGATAAGCTCCTCACAGGTGATGAATTACTACCACTACTACTTTCCTAAACCTGTCATACTAAAGATGTAATTTTTCTTTCACTGGGATTACTGAAATATTCACTAACCAAGAGTGCTATGGGAAAATTGTGTAATGGAGAATAAGAAATAAGTGGATACGTTTATTGTTGAGAATTCAAGTTCGCAAAATACCCTAATGAAAAAAGGAAGGGAAGGAATTCCTGTCTGCCTAGTGGTTAGGATTCCAGGCTTTCCCTGCCGTGGCAAGGGTTCAATCCCTGGTCAAGGAACTGAGATCCCGCAAGCTGCACAGCTAGGCCAAAAAAAAAAAAAAAAAAAAAGGGAAGGGAAGGGGAAAGAAGACAGCAATACCATCGGGAGGAGATTACCAAGGAATAGTAAGATGCCCCTGCCAGCCTGTACCCTCCCAGTTCACACAAAGTTTGGATATTACTAAAAACATAATGGTGCTAAGAGACATTTCACATTTTGACTTTTCACTTTAAAAAGTCTAGCAATTCTGTCATAACTCAAATGCATTGACAAAGTCCAAAAGCCATTATTTAACAAAAGTTTGCTTTAAAAAATCCTTTTACCTCAGTTTACAAATAAAACCAATTACTCAGGACTTCTTAATTAGGAAAGATGACCTTATTTTAATTATGTATATATGTGTATATGCACACAATTATATTTGTTTAAAAAATGATTCAGTAAAACCCTCTTTTATTCAACATTCGCTCAGTTTGAAAAAAATGTTTTGTGGGATATACTGATCTTCGCTGAAGCTGAGTGATGCAAAAATCTGAGTTTTTAAAAACTCCCCAGGTGATTCTAATATGCAGGGTTCTCCAGGTTGAGAACCACTAGCATGAACTACCAGGATGACAGAAGAAAGGAAAGAACGTATGTGAGAGCATTATAAGAGTCACAGGATTTGGTGACTGACTACAGACTTAGGGGGAAGTCAGGGATGATTTCTAGGTTATGGACTTGAGTTCGGCTGGACGGTAGTGCCACTAAGCATCAATGCAAAAGAGAAAAGTTAGTAAACTATAAAGCACAATATGCATGCTTTTATGAGAAACTTTGCCTTCCCCTCTGAGTTCCACTTCCATTAAGGCTGCGACTGTGTGTTGCTCACTTTGTCATCCCTAGCAATAGTTGCTTGTACTTAACAGAAATGAAATACATTTTTCCTGATTGTGATTCAACTCTGTTAAGACTTGTCTGCAAGTCAGTGGCATGACTTACTATGTTTTTCAAGACCTCACTCTGGGGACTTTCCTTGGTGGTCCAGTGGGTGAGACTGTGAACTCCCAATGCAGGGGCCCGGGTCTGATCCTCGCCAGGGAACTAGATCCTGCATGAAGGCCACAACTAAAAGTCCGCATGCCGCAACTAAGACCTGGTGCAGCCTAAATAAAAAATTTTTTTAAAAAAAGCACAGCGTTTTTTTAAAAAAGCACAGCATTTTTTTAAAAAAGCACAGCATTTGTTGAGATACTCAACAAATATTAGCTCACTAGCTAATTTGCACACAAATGCCAGTCTGACTGGAAATGCTTCCAACTAAAGGTATATTGGGCATGGCAAAATCTGTCCACACCTGAGGTCAAGATATTTGTTCTCAAATCTGTTCTACTTCTTCCTGTTAACAACCCAGCCATTATCTGAGTCACCCAGGCCTAGAACTTGAGTCATCTTTGATATCACCCTCTTGTCAACATGCAAACAGGTTTCCACAGTCCTGTCTTTTATGCTGTCTATAGTGAGTATCTCTCACAGCAGTCCTCACCAACTCCAATGCCCCTTACCCAAGGACTCATCTTCAATTGCTACGGTACCCACTCCAGCCTCCCTCGCTTGTTCCCTCCCAAATCCATCCTCTACATTATATAGCCTTTTCAACAGGCCTCAGACAATTCTAGTCATGTCACTACCTTGGCTGATACCTTTCAGTAGCCTCACCCCACGGTCCAGAGCAAAATGCAAATGCTTAACCAATCCCTTCATAACCTAGCCCTTAACATACTTTTCCAACCTCACATCCTGCTATTGATATTTCTTCCACCAAGAATAGTGACCTCCTCCCACCCACATCTCCCCATGTCCAAAAGCGGCCTATTTTTCCAAAGTCCAGCCCAGATAAGCCCAGCTTATCTCCTGCAGCAAAGGCCTCCCTTGACACCCAAAACATACTCCCCACTTCCCTAAAACATCTCTTCCTACTCTGAATTTCCAAAGTAACTCCTAAGCATTTTTCACATTCCACCCTACAATGCCGTTTCTTTTTCTTTTTTTCTAATTTATTTATTTTTGGCTGCGTTAGGTCTTCATTGCTGTGCGCGGGCTTTCTCTAGTTGTGGCAGGCGGGGGCTACTCTTTGTTGCGGTGCATGGGCTTCTCATGGCGGTGGCTTCTCTTGTTGCAGAGCACGGGCTCTAGGCGAGTGGGCTTCGGTAGTTGTGGCACGTGGGCTCAGTAGTCGTGGCTCTTGGGCTGTAGAGCGCAGGCTCAGTAGTTGTGTAGCACGGGCCTAGTTGCTCCACAGTATGTGGGATCTTCCTGGACCAGGGCTCGAACCCGTGTCCCCTGCAATGGCAGGCAGATTCTTAACCACCGTGCCACCAGGGAAGTCCCTACAACGCAGTTTCTAACACACATGCTTTCGTCTCCCCTCCTGGACTGCAGTGTTCCCTGTGAATAGGCTCTAGGTCTGGCTCTTCTTTTTTTAAACCACTGACTACCTCTCCCTCCACCCCCACTCCATGCTCATCCCATCCTCCACCCTACAGTGCCTTAGTAGGTGGAGTTCAATAAATACTGTAGGTCCCTAGCCTACTCAGATTTAACAAGAGCCTGAGGACATAGTTTCTCATTTTGTTGGGCATGTCTGTAAATCGTGATAATGTCCCAACTACAGCAACTCTCCTTGCCAGTGACTGAACCCCACATATCTCAGCATGATTCAGTAGCTCTACTCTGGCACATCCACAGTCACTGCAGTGACTGGATAAACTTTGTTTCTTTGTTTAAAAAATATATATATATATCCTCAAGGAGCAAGCTAACAGCCTCTGCTGGTGACAGAAACGAAAGAAAGGGAAGATAGAGAAAAGAAAGGAATGGTATATAGAGAGATACTGCTTGAGGGGTCACCAGACAATACATAATTATGAACAGACTGGGACATCGGATGAATGAATAAAATAATAGATGAAGAGATAAACTTCCAAACTGGAAGGAGCAAAATTTCTCCTTTCCCTGTTTCTACCAGCCTATACCAAGCATTTTCCGGAACACTGCTGTCCAACAGCACCTTCTGGAATGATGCAAGTGTTCTATTCATCTATGCTGTCTGCTAATATGGGAGCCGCTAACCACACGGTTACTGAACACCTGGAATGAGTCTAGCATGACTAAGGAACTGAATTTTAAATTTTATTTAATTTTAATTAAATTTAAGAAGCCATATGTAGCTAATGGCTACTGTATTGGCCAGGGATTGTCCAGAATACAGACTGTCTTCACCTCGTTACTTGTTGTCGAAAGTATTTTCCTGACCAAATTCCAGTAAGCTTATAAAAGTCCATGATCATTTTTCTGTTTAACAAGTCACAGTTTTTTGCAATTTTCACTTTTATTTTATTGAGGGGAGAATGGTTTAAGAGGAGACTAAGAGAGGGGACTTCCCTGGTGGTCCAGTGGCTAATACTCCACGCTCCCAATGCAGGGAGCCCGGGTTCGATCCCTGGTCAGGGAAATAGATTCCACATGCCGCAGCTAAAAAATCACACATGGGGCTTCCCGGGTGCTTCAGTGGTTAAGAATCCACCTGCCAATGCAGGGAACACGGGTTCGAGCCCTGGTTCGGGAAGATCCCACATGCCACGGAGCAACTAAGCCCGTGTGCCACAACTACCGAACCTGCGCTCTAGAGCCAGTGAGCCACAACTACTGAGCCTGCAACCTAGAGCCCATGCTCCGCAACAAGAGAAGTCACCGCAATGAGAAGCCCGCGCACCACAACGAAGAGTAGCCCCCGCTCACCGCAACTAGAGGAAGCCCACACAGCAACGATGACCCAATGCAGCCAAAAATAAATAAGTAAAATAAAAATAACTTAAAAAAAACAAAATCCCGCATGCCACAACTAAGACCTGGCACAGCCAAATAAATAAATAATATATTTTTTAAAAAAAGAGGAGACTAAGAGACAGACTGCATGGTAGGTAGACTGCATGATACACTATTTCTTTTGAGACAGAGATTATCCCCCTTTCAAAGTTGAGGAAACTGAGACTGAGAGCAATTAATTGGCTTGCCTGTGATCACAGCTTAGTAAAACTAGGATGCAAACCCATGTCTGCCTGCAGAGACTGAGCTCTTTAAGCATGCTTAAATTGCTAAGACTAAACTGGGCTGGATGAAAAGTAGGTTAGGCAGTTCCCAGCAGGCTGATGTTATTCAGAGCACATTAAAAGTTGGACCAGCCAGCTTACTTGACAAGAGACTAAGGATGTATCCAAACAACTTTCTTTCTTTTTTTTTTCTTTAAATTTTATTTATTTATTTATTTTGGCCACACCGCTTGCAGGATCTTAGTTCCCCGACCAGGGACTGAACCTGTGCCCTCAGCAGTGAAAGCGAGGAGTCCTAAGCACTGGACCGCCAGGCAATGCCTGGCAACTTTTCTTGATGTCTGGTAAATGATGCTCAATAATTCATCCACTCCTTCAACCATAGGCACGATTCTAAGTTGGAAGATACAGCAGTGAACAAAACAGGAAAAGGCTCTGCCCTTATGGGGGTTATATTCCAGTAAGGGAATGAAAAAACAAACAAAACCTAGGGACGATCTCTAAAGAAGTGAGAACTGAACAGACACCTGAGTGAATAAAAGTTGATTAGCTGCGTGGAGAAACTGAGGAAGACTGTTCGAGGCCAAGGAAACTGCAAGACAAAGATACAGAGGTAGGAGTGTGTTGGGAATGTACAACACAAAGAAGAGCAAGGAATTTAGTGTGCAAGAGCTTTGTGCAAGAGAAGAAATATGTGAAGGAGAAGAAATAAAGTATCAGTGTTAACCAGCGGACAGATCCTGTTGGCCTATAAAGGTCACTGGAAGGCTTCGGAAAAATATATTCCAAATATATATGACATAAAATATATAAATTATAAAATATATATAAGATCATGGAGAGCCAGGGGGAATGGGAAGAGCGTGTGGAAGGGTAGGTGTATTTCGAAGAGTGGGAGAGACATGATCTGATTTATGCTTTAAAAGGAACACTGGAAACTGTAAAAACAGGCTGTGGGGAAGCAAAATCAAGGAGAAAAAGTAAAAGCAGAAAGACCAAGTTGGAGGGACTTGTTCGAGTGATGAAGGAAGCTTAGATGAAGGACAGCTACAGAGATGTAGAGTGGAAATGGCAACTAATTTTAGGAAAGACTTTAGCTAAATATATATGGTCAAACCAATACCCATGGATGCAAGGAAAGAAAGAAGCTTGGTTTCTAAACGAGTCGCATTAAGAAGTTACTGTATAACTCAGCCCCTGCAGGTTCTATTTACTATTCCTAAGTGCAATTTCCCACATGCTCACACTCATACCACCTAACGAAGGCCATTATCAGGGAAATTCCCACAGAGCGTGCTTACAGATCATCCATTTGTTACATGACACAGATTTTTGCTATTTGTTTATATTTAAATGAGTATTTCTGAACAAGCATAGCCAGCTCCGATAAATTCTTTTAAAAGTACATGCCGTGTAACACCCCCGCAAAACACTGTTTAGATAACCTTGCCTTCCTGTGCATAACAAGCAGTTTCAGTTTAATGAGGTAACTGGACTAGGATGCTCCACTCAATTCTTCCCAAAGTCTGTGACATTGTTTCCAAAAAGCTTAAATCAGAACACAGGATAGGAAATTGGAACACACACAAAAAAATAAAATAAAAACTGTCGAGTCAGAACCTCCTGACTATGCTTACCTATCTGTACTCCATTGCCAATTTAACCCTGAAAGGATGTTTTGTTTAAGGTGTGTTCTCCACCAGCTGCATGTCTCTCAAGGTTATCCTAACACAAATCTCAAGGCACTTGCAGGATAACAATCAGTATATTCAGCCAGTAGGAGCAGCTCTTCAGAACTGCGAGGCACAGCAGGTGCTCAGTAAAACTACTGAATGAAAAAACAACTGCCTTCTACAATTTCAATCTTGGTAATGTATTCCCAAAACATTCCTTAACTTCCCTAACTGGTGTAAAAGCGCTGGAGTACCCGTCACCTCACATAAAGCCTTCCTGAACCTTTCCACCCCAACTCACTGCTCTCTGGACAACAAGCTCCATTTCGCTGGCTGCCCACTGTGTTAAAAAATCTTAAACAACATTCTGTGACTCATCCAAAAACTAGCTTCAGGGGATGCCTCAGCGTTCTTCTGTTCCTTTTAATCCTCCTCTGCTTTCATACAATATTTATCTGATGTTTCCCCCTCAGGGGGTCTAACATGGTAGAAAGAGCAGACAAAAAGTGGATGCCTGCCGCGGATATGTCTAGAACTCGGCCTCAATTCCTTTACCTATAAAGTGCAAGTAACACCCATGCCGGACCTCCTTCACAAGGTTGTTGCCAAGTCTAAACCAAATGAGAAAAGCCTGCAAACTGTCAGGTGCTGCCCAAAAGTAAGATCCAAGTAAAGATAGGTTCAGACAAAGCTTAACTCAAAACCAATCGGACAGGTGGAGGACCAGCACACTGCAGTCACATTAAGTCAAATAAGGAGTATTTTCCTCCAGTAATGTGGTGAACAGGAGAAGCACACAAGCCAGGTCCGACAGCGTCTCTTTAGGGTCCCTGGCAGGTAACTCCCATCTCTGGGTCTCCTTTCCCGCCACCTGTACAACAAGGCTTTGACAATGAAGGCTTTTAATACTGCTACGCTACGTTAAGGAAGGCTCAATCCGAGAGGCCAAATTGGCTTCACCTGCAGGGGCACAAAGAAAGCGCCAGAAAAGCGGGTAAAGACAGGACTGAGAGGCAAAGGAGTCGAAGTCTGGTTTAGCACATCTCTTAGGAGCAGCGTGACCTTGGCCAACTCCCCTACCAAGCAACCCCCTCCTCCCGTCCACATCTCTCAACCTGGGGAAAGAATCCCAGCCGCCCCGAATCCCGAGGCTGCTGGAGAGCCCAGAGCCTACAGCCCCCTCCTGTTTGGCTCGTTGGCCCGTGACAGCCCTGGCTCACCCCCACCCCTCACCCTGGGAAGAGTCCTAAGCTCTTTCGCAGGAGAGGGATGTACCCCTTCCGGATGCGGGACCTGCCAGGACAGCAGTTTCGATTTCCTAAGGAGAAGGGTTACGTCCCCCGCCGTCCCAGCACAGCCGGTAATCAAAGGAGCCTCCCCGGCGGCCCTCGGGATCCCTGAGGCTGCACTCAGTGCCGGCAAGGGACCTCGCGACCGGCCCAGCACCCTGCCAAGGTCCCGCGGGGTCGGGGACGCCGGGAGGGGCGTTGCCATAGGAATAACGCTCAGTACCCCGGACCGAGGCGCCCGGCAGAGGCTGGAGAGGAAGGCTCGCGAGACCCGCTGTGCCCCAAGCGAACACGCCCGGCCGTTCCCTCACAGGGTTGCTTCGCCCAGCCAGCAGCGCCCACACAGCTCCGCGCCTTCCCGCGCTCCTCCACAAAATCCCTACCTTCCGCCATGTCGGGCCCAGCCCTGTCTCAGCCTCGCGAGAAGTGCGCCGCTCAACTTAGGCGGTGCGTAACGGAGGTCCCCAAGTCTCGCGAGAGTCAGGGGGCCCAGGGAGAGGGAGGGGTCGAGACTAAGTAAGAGCAGTGAATGAAAGTGGAGGAGGTAGAGGGACGCGGGAAGAACCGAGAGAACTAGCTCTCTTCACCTATACTTTCGAGGCTCTGGACTTATCAAGCACTGACTGGGCTCTATCATATTACACGCCCTAGGCAGGGAACTGAAAAGGATGGACGCAGCGAGCATTGACTACTCTTTGGGAAAATGTGGCCACGAGAGGGTCGAGAAAGGGGTTTTCGTGGGTTTTACGTTTGTTTGTAAAGATGTGAGAGGCTGAGAGAAAAGAGCCAAAGGAGAGAGAAAGGCTAATGAAGGTTCGCTACCCTGGGGAGACGGGATGCCCTGCAGGCGAATGCAGAAGGAAATTTAGGGGAAGGGATTAACTGTAGACTACAGGCAAGTCACTGTTTTCTACTAAAACATTAGGAAACAAGAACATGCGAGCATATGGATGTGGAGGGAAGAGAGATCAGGGAGATTGCTTGGTGACATCATTTTTATGGTTGAAGTTCGTAGGCAAGGGTACCAAAAAAGAGTGAAGAAAATTTGGGAGAGGAAGCTGAATTTGGAAGGCCTGGTTGCACGTGTCTTCTGAGTGTGTGGATGGGTCACTTTTTTCTAGCAGAACTCAGCCACCTGGCTGCAGAAGCAGAGAATATGGATTGTAGCATTTGCCCAGGGCTTGGGATTCATTGCCAAATAGAAATTGAGAGTGCTGTGAGAATATAGCTCTGGTGCAGGCTGGGTAGAGGCTGATGTACGAGTCATAAAACTGCAGGTCTCTATAATATTGAAGACCAATGCAGTGTGAACAAGGTTGTGAGAGCCCTGTGTTAGGGTGGCAAACTGAAGTTCATAAGTTAAACAGTACTAGGAGACAATAAACTCCAGGACAGAGCCATGGAATATGGTAGCTGAAGTGGAAATGAGAAGCTAGAAAAATCAGATATTGGAATTCAGAGGTAGAGAAGGTAGGAGACCATAAACCAGGTGCTAAAATCTTTAGTCAATGTGGGGATGACTAACAGCAAAAAGGAGGGCTAACGAGTAATATAACTGAATAGTGTGAAACCTGTCAAAACAGATGTTTACTCAAAGGACAATCAAATGAATGTGGATTGCACCCATTCCTAGAAGCATCCGCAGTTAAGGACTGCAGGGGAAGTGGTGGCCCTGGAGAAGAGCCAAGAATAAGAGATGACAGGTTGAAGGAAGGATCTGAGAACAGGATGAGGGTGTCAGAACAGAAAAGCGGGAGGATTTCGAAGTGGAGAAATTTTAGGTCCTGCCAAGGTTAACCATTTAGTGGGTAGTGAGGTGGAGTGGAGAAGGAATTTGGAGTTTAGATCATGGTAAACATAATCATGGGGTTAAAATGTTGAGGAAGGAGGAGGAATTCTGGGGGGGGGGGACACCTGGGAGATGAAAGGGGAGAGGGTATTGAAATGTTTATGAACGGTGGTGTGCTCAGGGAAATAGCGTTCCAGTTGTGGCAAGAGACTAAAGATGTGGAGGAGGTGTGGGCAGGGAGGTGCGCAGAGCAGCTGCATCGAGCAAGCAGGGCTTAGTGGGCAGGAGAGCATTTGCCAGGCTCAATGGAGGTGTCGTAGCTCAAAGCTTCCCTGTCTGTCAATAATGGTTTATAGGTGTGCTAAATAGTGAGCCCTTGGGGCCACTAGGGTAGCCAGGCAAGACAGTCTCCTCTGGCCACAGGCAGCCTCATCTGTTTTATCTCAGAGTGCCCTACAAATATTTCTGGGGTCATAACATAAATGTGATCAAGAAGTCCTGTCATAGCTGATGCCTGGTTTTGCATCATATGATTTATCTTTGCCTCTTCACCAGCACCAGCCTAGTGGCTGGCATACAGCAGATGCTCAAAATTTTTTTTTAATATTCTTTTTAAATTAATTACTACTCATTTTTAGTTGCATTGGGTCTATTGGGTCTTTGTGGCTGTGCACGGGCTTTCTCTAGTTGCGGTGAACAGGGGCTACTCCTCGTTGCGGCGTGTGAGCTTCTCACTGTGGTGGCTTCTCTTATTGTGGAGCACGGGCTCTAGGCGCGTGGGCTTCAGTAGTTGTGGCACGCAGGCTCAATAGTTGTGGCTCACGGGCTCCAGAGCACAGGCTCAGTAGTTGTGGTGCACAGACTTAGCTGCTCCATGACATGTGGGATCTTCCCAGACCAGGGCTCGAATCCACGGCCCCTGCATTGGCAGGCGGGTTCTTAACCTCTGCGCCACCAGGTAAGCCTTCAAAATGTTTGATGAACTGTTGCTGTGAGCTATACCAGGAGTCAGGGGAATTGGGCTTAGATTTGGCTCTGCAACTGATCTGTTGTGTCGATCATGGTCAAGTCCCTGCATGATCTATGCTGCCATCTCAGATTCTCCATCAGTTTCAAGAGCGAGTTGGACTAGAATCCATGGTTCTTAATAACTTGGGGGGATCATGACCTTGGAGAATCTGATGAAAACCAGGGCCCCTCTCCCTTAGAGCAGCACACATGTAGCAGTAAACAAATGTGCCCTTTCAGTTTGCTTGGCCTAGATGCCCACAGTCAAACAAGAACTCATCTTAAGGAATTTAGTCAACTCAAGAGCTTCACTACCTCCTCGTCACGAACTACCTTCAAGAAGCCCTCTAGCAGAGGTGAAAGCACTCTTCTTAGCACTGTCTGTAATATAACCCTATCTCTGGGCCCTTGTCTTCTGAGTAGACTCTTACTGGCTTGAAACCCCTGAGCTATAGGACTGCTTAAAACACCCTGTAAAATAAAGCATCTACAGTATTCAGTGAATTACAATACCCAACAGGGTTGGATGGAGCTACAATATTAGATATGACCTGAGAAATCTGAGCACTGAAACATGATTCATTTTAGACCTAATTCATGTTTTGTTGTCTGATTTAGAGGAACTTTGTATGAAGTTGTCTCGGACAGGGAGCATGAAGTATAGGAAGGGAAAAATGCTGCCTGCCTTAAGAGCATATGGGAACAGACTCTTTCTGGGGAGGTAGTGTCATATCATGATAGAAGGGGATAGGGAGGGAATCACTAGACTGGTAGTCCAATGAATTGGATTCAAGTACAAGCCTCAACACACCTCAGTCTCTACGTGACCTGGGAAAAAATATCCCAGAGGTAAGAAATAATGGCACACGGTATGTAAGGGAGGTCATGAAACTGAATCTCGGCCAGGAAACCTACTTGCTGTACAGTCTTGACAAATTAATCTGAACCTGATTCTGCATGAGGATCCTTGAAGGAATTTGACTAGATCCTTTATGAAACACATCTCGCACAAGCCTGACACAAAGTGGAGGCTCAATAAATAGGAACTTGATTGCTGGTGCTCATGAGGGTTAAAGGAGAGGTCACAGTGCTAACACACACAGTACTATTATACTGCACTTGTTCCTAATGGAGACTGCTGGCAAGGGAAAACCAAGTACCTTAACTATGACTTTCTGTGCAGCTATGTCTAAGATGTGTCTGGCTGCCTTTTTTGAAAGCCTTTCCCTTCTCCTTCACTGCAGCCCAGTGGGATGTGCAGAATCTAAGAGACAAAGAAGCCTAGTCCTACCGAGACAGCCAGGTTACACCATCTAAAACTGAGCAACCAAAAACACCTGAATCCCGCTGGGGTTTGCAGTCCTCCAGAAAATGAACAATTTTAATTTGGTGAGGTGTTACCAACTCTATCTTTATGAGAGGGAGGGAGAAAATCGACTGATCCTTCCTCAAAGCCTACGGCCTTGCACACAGTAGACAAAGTCAAAAGCTGTTCATTTGCATTGGAGAGCATGGGAATAAAACTTTTTTGCTATATACCTTGAGTAGATGATTATGCTTAAGTTTAGGGACATCATCTAGACCTTTCTATAATAGTTTTATTTCAAATATATTTTTCAGAAAAATTATACCCTGAAAAATGAGCCCCCATTTTCCCCAAACTGCTCTCAAGGAGGATTTTCTTCTTGTGATTAAGAAATCAGGCTCCATGTTCTTTTCTCAGAGTTTGTAAGGAAGAGTCCTTAAAACCACTGGCAACTCCTATCAAGACAGACAAGCTTTCAACACCTAACACTGTAAATCCATATAAACTATATATACAGATGCAGGGTGAAAAGCTGAATATTCACATCCTGAATTCTGTTGCGGTTTGCAGTCCTCCAGAAAAAGGAAAAAATGTGTTAAGGGGGAAAAAACAGGGGAAAAAAAGTACTGTTCTTGCTGCATTTGCCACTAACTTACTGGGTGGTACTGGGCAGGTATTGGGGCCAAGTTTGCCCATCTGTTTAGAGGAGGGAAGGTGGGGATTGAGATGGTGCCTGTGTTCTCTTCCAGTTGACGTTTGAGACTGGGTTCTTCACCTTTTGGCTTATCTTCATGGTAGAACCAGTCTAGGCCAAAGACAAAATCCCAAATAATGCTCTAACATGTGCTCATTTTATTGTATATAAGGTTCTAAATCAGCATGCACGAAATTCTGATTAAGAATGGTGGTTGGGGCTTCCCTGGTGGCGCAGTGGTTGAGAGTCTGCCTGCCAATGCGGGGGACACGGGTTCGTGCCCCAGTCCGGGAAGATCCCACACGCCACACAGCAGCTGGGCCCATGAGCCATGGCCACTGAGCCTGCGCGTCCGGAGCCTGTGCTCTGCAATGGGAGAGGCCACAACAGTGAGAGGCCTGCATACCACAAAAAAAAAAAAAAAAAAAAAAGAATGGTGGTTGGCTGCATACTGGAAATTTATAAGACCATTATATCAGGTTGGAAGTGAAGTGAACTTCCTACCCTCTGGTTCCTTCTTTAAATAAGGTCTTAAAATTTTTTAATCTAGATTCCCATGTGGACCCTTTGCTATCATGTGCTGTTTATATAGAAAGAATCCCATAACTTGCTTTGAAGACCTGCATCCTGAAACCAAAATAGCTCATGATACAGCCTCTAAGTCATCATTTATTGATTTATAGAGCACCCATCACATGATCGAGGTGCTTTACAATACAGTAAACATCACAACAGAACTCACATAGTTAAATACAATCAACAAATTACAGAACTAAAAAAACAAACAAAAAACTGGAATGAAGCAACATTATGTCAAATTTCAAAGATGCTGAGAAGTGGCAGTACACAAAAGGTAATTCCACCAACTGGGGACCAGACAGGCAAAGATACACAGGCACCACAACCCCAAACGGGCAGATTTGTAGTGGGAGAATGAGCGTATAAAATAAAATTTCACAGCCAAGAATGAAGGCCATTAAAGACACTATGACACCCAAGTAATCACAGAACTAGTGGAATAACCTCACAAAAATATTACCTTGTAATGACAAGAAAACCAACCTCATTTGGATTTTAAACTCACAAGAGGCCAAAAAGCCACTGAGATCATCCATCCCATTATGAGCACAGACTGAAATCAATAAGCCTTTACAAGAACTTGGAATAAATTTAGGAAACAAGCAACGGTTCTACAATCCATAAGACTATGCAGGTGTTGTTGATAGTTGGCACGAGGTCAGGGAGAAAAATCCTTTTCCTAAAGCAGACAAGACTCACACTAATGATGAGGCACTGCTGGGACAAAAGCCACCTGAATCAGTGTCACCTGAGTGTGGTCTAACATCAAATGGAGAGGCATTTAGATTCACAGTCAGATGAACACTGGGAAAGGCACAGATGACACCTCTGACAGAGGAAAAGAAGCCAAAACATCTCTAGAGGCCTGTGTTTCCATATGTAGCACCAGACGGAAAGGGGTGTCATGAGACGTGCACTCATTCCTGGCTCTCCTTCTACCCCCCGAGATCTAGCCCTAAAGAACACATGGTTACACCAAAGCAAGTGCATTAATGTGGCACTTAAAGTTGAAGAATAGTTGTCCCTGAGTTACTAGGTCATTTGCTCCTCTCTGAAGAGTCAAATCCCAGGTTTTAACTCAAGAGATTGCTAGCAGAATTACAGCAATAGGAGAACAAAATTCAGACTCCATCTTGCCACAAGCAAGCACCATGTGAACAATTTCTGATTTAAGAATAAAAAGGGATTGCATTCAAAGTCCCAGTTAGGCATGCAGTACTGGCACTTTGGGGCAACAATGTTTACAGGGTCTTTGAAAAAGTAAAGTCACACGCCAAGTTCTTGAAGAAAATTGGGCTGCAATGAATCAAACAATTTCACATTCAGCCATTACACATTTATGGGCTTTTTTAATGCTTCAGAGTGAAGAAGAGACTGAAATTTAGAAAAACCACTCTCTACTGTGACTATATCCTCAATTATTTTAATTCTGCTTTAAAAAAGACATGCAAAGTTCGTAAAGGACTGGGCTCCTTGCAAGAATACTTTCACTCTTCTGCCCAAGCATTTCTCCAAAACCCCCAGAGCAGAGATGCACCAATTCTCACTGATTCTCACAGTTAAACACCATGTCCCATCAGGTACTGTCTCAAGTTCTATGCCTTAAATGCCGAAGACTACCTCCAAGTCCCAGCCTCACACCAAACACAGAGGAACCTGGGCCCACCTTTAACACTGCACATGCTCATTTTACATTTCCTGAAATTTTCAAAAACTTATGATATGAAATATACGTATGCTCAAACAGTAATAAAAATCCAAGTGCAGTATGTCAGTGGCAAAATCTGTATATGTCAAATAACAAAGCCTTTACATCCCTGTAATGCTTTGAGATTCACATAAGAATCTATACAGAACCCAATACATATACTGCCATGGCCATGTGATTTTCAAGTATTAAATTTGTTTGCATAAGGAAACAACCTGAGATTTTTCTAAACTGCACTTCTCTGGCACTCAGTATTATAACCTTCATTCAATACAATAAAAGCCAACAACTTGACAATTATTGGAAAAAAATTATATTTTGGAAGAACTCACTACATAAGGTGACAGAATTCCAAAATCAAATTACATGAAAATATACATCGCAATTTCTTTGTACAATAGGTGAGAAAAATCTGCAGTAGAGAGAATAGAGGCAAAGAAATATGAAGAGCTAAGGAGAAGGGTGTGGGTAAACAGCATTCTTAATAGCAAACCCAGAAGTTAAGTAGAAAGCCTGCAGCTGTGCATGCTTTATTCATCCAACCTTCACATTAGGTAACTAAGGGCAAAAATAAAACCAAATCAGAATTTTGTATTGTTTGGGGTAAATTTCAATAATTTTAAATCTGAATTGAATTCAGAACCAACTCTTTTTAGTTCTTGGGGATAATGACTGAATTCAAGAGCTCTCAACAATGAAAAAATGTTATTGCTATATCCAATCCAAGAGATGGGTGCAAGTAAAATACAAAAGGGATGAAGCACCTAGTGATGACCATTCCTCTGAAGTCATCATTAAAAATCAAGTAGTTGCTTATTGAGTGTTTCAGTATTTGAACTAAATGATCCTGGCAGACAGAAGAGATAAAAGCAAAGGGGAGTATGTCAAAACAAAGAAGATACAAAGTTTAGTAGGTGAAAAGAGTTTAATGAAGCCTCAATGGTTTAAAGGAAATTAAATGGAAACTTTTAATCCTAATTGCTTTTTATCTGACATGCTTTAAGGAGTCTTTTAAAATTGATAAGAAACAATGAATAGTGAAAGAAAACCTGCTAAAATCTTTTAGAATTTACACGATTCTTATTCTACTACAAGAAAGCATTATTTGGTACAAGGTGTGTTTGTGGATGTACATGAATAGTATATATATTATCCAGATCATGTTGCGCTATGTACAGGTCTTTACAATTCTTCCTGAAGGTTAAAACAGTTCATTAGAATTCAAAATGCGTAATCATCTGTAAGTTGGCACTTGTTAGGCTCTTGTCAGCATTGATACTGGCATGTTTTATTGCAGCCCAGTTCCAGCCAGTGTTTGCCAACTTGTTACAACAGAAGTCCAGCAATAGGTGGGTAGAGTGCAGGAAAAACAGTGCCATGTTTCTCAATTGGAGACCTACAAGAAAGCAAACAGCATTATATAATGATTTTATAAATGACAAGAGAATTAATTGATTAGAAATTTTTATTGTATTCCATTTCTTGGAAAACAAAATTTTCATTTCACTTTAAGCTCACTTTTGTGCTTTTCCAATATGATAGCCACATACAACCATTTCATTTTAAATTCAAATAATTGTTAATAAAATTTTAAATTTAGTTCCTCAGTCACACTACCCACATATCAAGTGCTCAGTATGTCTACTGACTACCATGTTGGACACTGCAAAGATTATTTCCACCAGTGAAGAAAGTTCTATTACTAAGCCTCAACTTAGATTTCTCTAGGTTCAGTCCAAACCTATTTTATCCATGAAGCCTCCAACTGACAACTGACCTTCTCTCCCAATTAGAGCTCCCTATTGTTTTGTATCTGCTGATCTCATGTGTTCAATTAGACTAGAAGAACCACAGCTAAATAAAAACTACCACCTTATCAAGTGCTTATTATGTGCCAAGCAGTATACAAAGTGCTATACAAACTTATCTCATGTAATGCTCATAATCACCATATGAAGGAGTGTCCCCCATTTTACAGAGAAAAGAGAGACAAGGTCACAGAGCTAATTAATAAATGGCAGAGTTTCCTGTTCAAAAGGTTAGGAAAACACTAGTTTCAATTAAAAAAAAAAGTCTAATTAAATGATTGGACTTTTCAGAGCTTTTATTATATGAATGTGTCCTTTGAGTATGTAGGGGGAGCAGAAGAAGGGGGCAGGGGAGGAGAATACCTATTACTATTACATCGGATCAAGTACTCCAGAAACACAGAAGTCTGTATCACCTGCCAAGCCAATGCTGGTCACAAAGAAGTCTAATAGAAGATGACTGGGAATCCAAGGGATATAATTTTAAACTCCTAACAATGAAGCCAAATGTACTTAGAGCCATGGCAAGTATTTAACTCACACCAGACGCGTGAAAAGTTCAGTATGTCTTCTAAATCCCCTAATGAATTTATCAATATTACAATCACCCGAATTCAACCATACCAGAGCTTTGATGTGGGCACGAGGAAAGCTGTGGGCTTATCTATGGCCGAACACGTGCCTGTTTCACGAATTTAGACTACCTCCCTAAGATAGCTTCTGAGAAGCAGAATGACTGCTAAATTTCTCTCCAAAGGGCTCATACCAATGTAAATGGTCCCCAGCAAAGCACTGAATCCACCAAATATGAATATACCACCTTCACCAGCTATCAGGTTCTATTGTTTGCACACAGATACACATATGTGCACACGTTTTATTAGAAAATCTAAAGACATAGACTGATACTCAAGAGAAATCATTATGAATAGGACTGTAACTTTTAGATTATGTTACTTAAATGTTTTTCCAAAGACTACATATCACACCCAAATTTACCCCTGCCCAATTAACCTCTCAGGGCTGAAAAAGAACTGGGTATATAGAGCTTGGGCGTTCAGTAATCATTCCCTTAGGATATGAACAAATTTCAGGGTCACAAAAGAACCACTTAAAAACTGTTTCCATGTGAGGTTTTAAAGAAAAATACTCCAGAGAGGACTGAATATAGAAAGTCACTAACTACCTAAAATCAGGTATTTGAGCCTTTTAGTAGTTAGGACCCAGCTTTAAATAGCTTTAGCTTCTTCAGCAGGAAAAGAAAAATCTATTCCCCACCACTGCCTTTAAATAAAATATATTCTAAACAGAAAAAAAGCCTTGGTACAGAAAAAGCAAGTTTGTTGTTCTTTTCTCTAGAAAGAGAAATGTGAAACTGAATTACCTGCATAACATTCAAATAAACGGTGCTGACCTAAAATACTCATTTACAATTTGTAAGCATATCTCATTCCTGGTTTAAAATAAATCTTCTGTTGTGTGACTTTGTTAAAAAAAAAAAAAAAATCACACCTTTTTTTTTTCTTGCGGTACGCGGGCCTCTCACTGTTGTGGCCTCTCCCGTTGCGGAGCACAGGCTCCGGACGCGCAGGCCCAGCGGCCATGGCTCATGGGCCCAGCCGCTCTGCGGCATGTGGGATCCTCACGGACTGGGGCACAAACCCGTGCATCGGTAGGCGGACTCTCAACCACTGCGCCACCAGGGAAGCCCTGTCTTATGTTTTAAAATTTACTGGAGATAGCTTAGTCTCCTTACCTCAGTCAACAAGATCACTATAGATCACCTGTATTAGTGGGGGTGAGATGGATGCATCCTTGAAGCAAGTTCAGTAGAGTTTGCACTTTTCTTCATAATATTGTAACACAAGAGATCAGAAAGCCTCAACGTTTAAGGAGCCCTAATTTTAAGGAGATACGGGTGAGATGTGGAGGCTAATCCTTAAATGATCTGAATATGAAACCCATCAAGGATGTGGTCCTATTGTGATAATCATATACTACAAATGGGGTCTCAAATAAGCCATGAAGGAAATATGGCCGCCTAGGAGGAACAGAAGCCATATATATGGAGCCACATATACTTCTATTTGTGAGAAATGACTCTAGATTCATGCGTACACATATGCAACGAAGTAAGGCAGAAAACCTTCTATCTTACTGTGCTAGGTTACACAATGCCTACTATCCTGGGTCAGGTTATCTATGAAACAGATTCTCAGACAGGTATTTGTAAAACGTTTACTGGGAAGTGCTTCCGAAAACAAGAGTGAGGGGGCTTCCCTGGTGGTGCAGTGGTTGAGAGTCCGCCTGCCGATGCAGGGGACACGGGTTTGTGCCCCGGTCCGGGAAGATCCCACATGCCGCAGAGCGGCTGGGCCCGTGAGCCATGGCCACTGAGCCTGCGTGTCCGGAGCCTGTCCCCCGCAGCGGGAGAGGCCACAACAGTGAGAGGCCAGTGTATCGCAAAAAAAACAAAACAAAACACAAGAGTGAGGGAAAGAGGTCTAAGCAGAAGAAGAAGATGAACTGGGGTGGGGGGAGGGGGGGAGTTGCAATTGAAATAAAGGCTTCAGTCAATCCCACACTAGAATGGCCCTTCAGATAATTCCCAAATTGAGAAAGAAGTCCAAGCCTTTGTATTAACCCATCCCTTACCCAAACCAACTAGTCCTTGGATGCAAGTGGCCTCTGGGGAAGGGGACTAACTTGGGCAAGTGATCTCTTTTAGCTAAGGGCAACACTCCTAGAAAGCAACTCAGCTATGAGTTATCAGTAGGCAACATTCCCAACAGGCTGGGATATGATTATTTCCCCTCTGGACAGGAGACAGTAACATCCACTACACCCCATAGCTTATCTTCTCTTATCATCTGACTTATTCCCTGATGAAGCCAACCAGCAAGTTGTGAGTTGACCTATGAAGAGGCCCATGTGACAAAAAACTTAGGACTCAGTCAATGGCCTGTAAGGAATAGAAACCTGGCAAAAACCAGCTGACTGAACTTGGAAGCAGATCCACTCATAGCTGAGCCCTGAGATGGCTGCAGTGCCAACCAACACCTTGACTGCAGCATTATAAGGAGCCCAGAGCCAGAAGAGTCAACCGAGTCATACATGGAACCCTGACTTATGGAAACCATGAGATAAGAAATGCTGTTTTAGGGCTTCCCTGGTGGCGCAGTGGTTGAGAATCTGCCTGCTAATGCAGGGGACACGGGTTCGAGCCCTGGTCTGGGAGGATCCCACGTGCCGCGGAGCAACTAGGCCCATGAGCCACAACTACTGAGCCTGCGCATCTGGAGCCTGTGCTCCACAACAAGAGAGGCCGCGATAGTGAGAGGTCCGCGCACCGCGATGAAGAGTGGCCCCCGCTTGCCACAACTAGAGAAAGCCCCCGCACAGAAATGAAGACCCAACACAGCAAAAATAAATAAATAAATAAATAAATAAATTTTTAAAATAAATAAATAAAATTAAATGACACTTTAAAAAAAATGCTGTTTTAAGTCACTGAATTTTAGGTAATTTGTAACACAGCAACAGAGAATTAATACAATCCCTCTGGCCTTGATACAGAACCAAAAGACCAAAGTCCTTTTGTCTAGTGGTATAGCATGTGGCCACGCTGCTAATCTATGGGAAAGGGAGGGTTTGTTTCTCCCTTTTTCCTCTCTTTTCATCCCGTCCCACACCTGAATTAGAAAAAGGATATGGTTATTAATTATTAATCATCCTTATATAGGAGACACAAATACTGCATGATTACACTTAGATGAGGTATCTAAAGTAGTCACACTGATAGAAACATAAAGTGGTGGTTGCCAAGGCCTGGGGAGAGGGGGAATGGAGAGTTGTTGTTCAAGGGGTAGAGAAGTTTCAGTCGTGCAAAATGAAACAGCTTTAGAGATGTACTGTACAACAATGTGCATATAGTTAACAATACTGTACACATAAAAACTGTTAAGAGGGTAGATTTAGGTTGTGTGTTTACCACAATAAAAGTAAAATAAAGAAAATGTGGGTCAAGTACATCAACACTAATGCTTCCAGTTTAAAAAAAATTACATAAGTTATAGATTTTGATGTAAAAAATTACATCATAAAAAATACTAAATTAAATTTACTTTTCATTCAACCCCAATAGAATGTACATTCTTCAAGTGCTTATTGTGGGTTTTATTTCACTTCATCCTATCACAAGACTACAGAGAGTGAGGTGAGGATATTCAGAAAGTGCATGAAAAAAGCAAGTCTTTAAGAAGAGTTTGAATGACAGACTAGAGCTCGCTAAATCTGCCACAAAGCAACAGGTTTCTACAGTATAGCCGTGGGCATAAAAATCATGTAACGACAGAGACTCTTAGATTATGTGGGGCTTCCCTGGTGGTGCAGTGGTTAAGAATCCGCCTGCCAACACAGGGGACACGGGTTCGAGCCCTGATCCGGGAAGATCCCACATGCCACGGAGCAACTAAGCCTGTGCGCCTAAACTACTGAGCCCACGTGCCACAACTACTGAAGCCCGCATGCCTAGAGCCCGTGCTCCCCAACAATAGAAGCCACCGCAATGAGAAGCCCTCGCACTGCAACGAAGAGTAGCCCCCACTTGCTGCAAGTAGAGAAAGCCCACGGGCAACAACAAAGACCCAACACAGCCAAAAATAAATAAGTAAAAATAAATAACTTTATAAAAAAAATAATAAAAAAATAAAGATTATGTGGGCACCTCAACCCTACAGCCCACCTTGTTCTGTGCATTAGGTAGATGAGTAAAACATAGACCCTTTTTTAGAAGATATTAGATATTAGTTGAGTCATGGAGTCTGATGTGATTTCTTAATTTAATTTTCAAATGATTTCACTTTTAGTGCAACCCAAACAGATGACTGGAACTGGGTACTTACTGAGGCATTATTTCCCAACTGCATCATATCATACGTAACAAGACCAGTAAGACAAATTCATCAATGGCTAAAAGTTAAGACTCTAGGTGCTATAGTGCTTCAGAAAGGGAAGAATTTGCTTGGGGATGAAGAGCAATAACTTCATGAAAGAAGGGAAATTTGAAATGGACCTCATCTCAAGTGGCAAAAGAAACAGAACACACATTCCAGACCCTTGGCACGGGAAAAACTTGGTCGAGTATTTGAGTTGAATGAATGACGAGATACATTTCAGAAAGAGGGGGACTATATGAGCATAAGAGGGAAACTACTAGTAATTTTTAATCAACATACAATAGACAAGACTGGGTCCCTGAATGCTAGTTAAGTACGTCTGCTTTAATTACTTTTTTGTTTGTTTGTTTTTTTGGCGGCACCACACAGCTTGTGGGATTCTCAGTTCCCCAACCAGGAATTGAACCTGTGCCATAGCAATGAAATCTTAACCAGTATACCACCAGGGAACTCCCCTTAATTACTTATTAATCAATGTTTCCCAAAGAATGTTTGTCTTTGGCCATAGGTGGGCCAAAGGATCCTTGCAATGAGGATGAGCTTCAGACTGAAAACAAAATGCAAAATCGTTTACTCAGTTCTTACCAATGAAAAACACACAGTTCAAAGACTAATTTTTTACACAGAAGCCTGAGCTTAATAGTAACACAATTAAGTTAGGAATAGTAACTAAAGTTAACCATTAAAATATTAGTGCATTAATTTAATTCAAAACTCTGTCCTATCTAATGTCCAGCTGCCACACACACCCTTCTACAACAGTGCACAGCCATTACAATGCACGAATGAATTTGTATGTAGGACTTGTGACTTTAAAGAAGGATGTGTAAGCAGTGCTGACCTGTTTGCCAAGATTTCCAGTTGTTGCTTCCTACACCTTTAATTGTAAATTCTCAGTTTAGTTTCATCATTAACAGTATATTATACTGCTTTTCAATTAACCTATTCTATGCAAGGAGGTATTTTGATTCAACATTATTTGCCTCCGTCTTCTTTTTACGTGAACCTTAATCTTGATAAGTATACTGTAAAGACGTGTACGTTATGATCAAGTATAAATTAACTCTAATCCCACCAACAAAGAATACATAATCCCTTACAAAATTGGTTTGTGACACTTCATTCGTACTTATTTATTTTATTTGCAATATACTATCAAGGTAAATAAAATTCTTGATTATTTCCTAAATTTATAAAGTACTGTTTATAAGGTAAAAATCACACATAAGCTTAGCCTCCGACCTATTATTTCCTTCCTCTCAATCCATTGTTGTCGCCAAGCTCTTTTCTGACTGAAAATAGTATGGGTTAAGGAAAACAAGCCCTGAAGTGTTTGTTGTTCCTAAGATATTGTCCGACCCATAAAAGAACCAATGCAATGAATGAGCTGAGCTTTGTGAAGACTAACATGGCAGTTGTATCCAAGACAAATATCTAGGATGAAGTGCAGGCCAACACAAAAGATGTTCAACTAGTAACAAGAACTTGATCTAAGGTGGTAGAAAGCAAGAGTCAAAAGAAAAGATGAGGATCACTGACTAGACATGTGGGAGGTATTACATGTAATGATAATGAAATCAGGACAGGACTATTAGCAAAAATAAACAACACAGATATAAATAAGATGGTGAAAAACAGAAATAATTTGAAGACTGCAAGGTTATTGCTATATCTGCTGGGAACAAAGAGAAGAGAAGTAAGGTTAGTTTTCAGCATGTTAGGTTATTATAACAAGATCTAAAAGTAGATATGAGTCTTTGCAGAAACTTAGAGATAATCAAACATGAAAACAGAATGAAAAGTGGGTAGACTTTAGCTTAACTTCTGATTTACCTTTGCATTTGATACGTTTAATCATAAAAATCATAAATAAAAATTAAGAGTGTGATACCGGTTCAAGGATAGACAAGCCAACCAAGGAAACCTAGAAAGGTCATAAACAGATCAACATATACCTGGAATGTACTTTTACAACATAACTGACACTGCATATCAGTGGTGAAAGGATGAACTTGTCAATAAATGATGCAGTCAACAGTTATATATTAGGGGGAATCAAAGGGTAAAGTTGAACTCCAACTCACACCATACATCAACCAATTTCAGTGAATTCAACACTGTGAAAGGCAAAACCATAATAACTTTTAGAAGACAGTATACAATAGTAGCTTTCTGATGGCAGGGAAGAAACTAAGATACAAAAAGTAAAATGCATGCGGGAAAGAACTAAAAAATTAAACTGCATTAAAATTAAGCACCTCTGTTCATCCAAAGACACCATGGAAAAAGTGAACTGACAAGGATACAAATCAATAACCTAACTGAAAAACAGGAAAGACCAGAATAAGCATTTCACAGAGGAAGTATCAATGGTCAAACACATGTTACAATAGGCAATTGCACTGGTAACTAAGGCAACACACATTAAGTCCATAATGACATATCATTTTATACCAGATCAAAAACTTTGGGAAAACAAACTTTGAAGAAGTCTGGTAATATCAAATGTTAAAGAGAATATGGAACAAATGGAATCCTTGTCCTTGCCAAAAGGAGTATAAACAAATGCAACATTTTGGAAGACAATTTGGCAATATCTACTCAAAGTGATGTGCATATACCTTTAACTTAATGCCACCCCTAGGTATACACCCAAGAAACTCTTGTAGTATCTCTCCAACAAGAATAGCCACATTCTCTGTAATAGCAAAAACAGCAAAATAGGGGAATTCCCTGGTGGTCCAGTGGTTAGGACTCTGTGCTTTCACTGCCCTGGGCCCAGGTTCAATCCCTGATTGGGGAACTAAGATCCTGCAAGCCAGGAGGCATGGCCAAAAAAACCCAAAAGAACAAAAAACAAACAAACAAAAAAAACACCAAGCAAAAACAAAACAAAAACAGAAACAAAAGAACCCCTCCCAAAATAGAGAAATAATGCAATGAGAATTAAGAGTAATTTATCTAATGAAATACTACTTAACAGTGAAAGCAGAAGAAATATAATTGCACATAACAAAGACCAATTTCAAGAATATAATGATGAGCTAAAAGTCACAAAAGAATGCATACATTATAATTCCACATATATTCAGTTCAAAAACATGGAATATGTTGTTTAGGAATACAAACTTGATGAAATTGTGAAGAAAAGCAGTGGTAAACAAAGAATTGGGAATATGAAAAAAGGATGGGGCAGGAGGGGAATATAGGAGATGTAACAGGTAGTAATAAAGTTCTTTTTCTTTTTTAATACTGATTGATTGGTTGATTGGCCACACCACACAGCTTGTGGGATCTTAGTTCCCCACCAGGGATTGAATCCGGGCCCTCGGCAGTGAGAACACGGAGTCCTAACCACTGACTGGACCACCTGGGAATTCCTAAAGTTCTTTTGCTTAAAATAGGTGGCCAGGTACAGGGATGTATCATGTATTCTGATTTTTTAGATGCTACGTTTCATAAATAGGTTTTATCACCTCGATATTTGATTTTAAAAAGGGAAACCAAATAACTTAAATATCACACATTTGGTCAATTCATCTACACCATGTCCTCTTCTAAGCCAGATGGGTGGCTGCTATCTTTGGCTCCTTGCTAGACTTAAAATGGACTTGTGGACAGATGGTATACGATAAAAGGGAAAATTTTCCTACTGGCCCTATAAGTAATAAACAAGGAGATAAAGACCAATTAAAACAAGAAAGGTAGATGTTTAATATAAAATATGATCCTTCTTTTAAAAAAACTGGGAAACAAAAATTTAAGTCATCCTTTTTTTTTTTTTGCAGTACGCGGGCCTCTCACCGCTGTGGCCTCTCCCATTGCGGAGCACAGGGTCCGGACGCGTAGGCCCAGCGGCCATGGCTCACGGGCCCAGCCGCTCCGCAGCATGTGGGATCCTCCCGGACCGGGGCAAGAACCCATGTCCCCTGCATCGGCAGGTGGACTCTCAACCACTGCGCCACCAGGGAAGCCCTTAAGTCATTCCTTATTTATAATAGCACAGTATGAGAAGATACAAGAAACTTCAATGTCTAGCTTAGTCAAAGATGGTAAACCAAAAGGTAAAACAGAGGAAACAGCTTTAAAAAAAACAGAACAGAACTTTATAATGAGAAATTTTACCATCAGTGAAAAGAAATAGACTGCTGCCATACTAACAACCAGTTTAACACAGAATAACTAGTAAAAAACAGCTGCATTTACTGAAGGAAAAAGCAAGCGGATGACACTATTTCTGCTGAGAAATAGGAGGCTACTGGATACTACCACTAAAAAATGAGGCAATGAAAACAAGCAATTCAAATATCCAAATCACACAATTTCTAAAAACATTTATGACGTGTATAAAAATGCAAAAGAATAGGATAATTTTTTAAATGAACTTACCCTGAAATAAGTGAAGTTACAGCTGTTGAATAAATGTCACTCAAAAGCAGTCTCTTGGCTTTTTCTTACACAGCGGGCAACTTTCCTTTTGAATTCTCCATTTCTGTCTTCCCTCCATTCTTTCTGTAAGTACAAAAGTAACAGCAACTGATTTTATGTAAACTCCTCTTACAATCTTAAATACTAATTTTAATTTTGAATGTAATGCTTTGGCAATGTGAACACTTTTAAAATGTTCAAAAGTTGACAAGATAGAAAAGTAGTCAAGAAACACTTTTGCAAGGCACTCTGCTAGGATACATGCAAATGACCTCTACAGGCAAAAGTCTCTTTAAAAAAGGAAAAGGCCCTGAGGATCATGAGCAGTTTTGTATTATGCTAAAAAGAAAGCTACGACTTACAAATAAGATATCCAGGCTATCTGAAGGATCACCATCTCTCCCTACTGGTAGCAACCAGAAAATAAAGTAGACATAACAGTGCCTCCAATATCAAGTATATGGGTGTAATGCATCATACTGAGATGACACTGAGTACTATTTCTAGTGGGGGCAGGGAATGAGGGGGTGGCACACATGACAGTGACAATATCACTATCACTGCCTGGCCCAGGAAAATGGAACACAAAACAGCACCATCATAGTTTCACAGGAGAATAGAGCTGATTCTATTTAGCATGTAAATACCAGGAAATTCTCACAAAAATGCCCAGCCCTTTCCCCGCCCCCCATATCATCCATTTAGGGACAGCAAAGACTACAGAAATCTTCAATACTTGCCTGTGCAGAGGAAGAGATTTGAACAACAATTTCTGCCCTCAAAGCAAGGCACCCCAGAAAGCCAATCATTATAATAAATTATGAGATAAACTATAATGCTAAACTAACATCTACAGAGATTTGGAGATGTTTGATGAAGTATTTATGGATAAAATGTTATTGTCTGTAATTACCTCATTATCATATTTAAGAAATTTTAAGGACAAAGGGTCAATTCCAGAAAAGAAAGAAGGTCAATCTCAAGAAAAGAAAAAAAAAAATCACCTAAAAAGAGCACTTAGCAGAGAGAAGTAAGACTGAGAGCAGGGAGATCAGATAGAAAGCTACTACAATAATGTAGGTAAGAAGTTAAAAGGACTCAAATCAATGGCAGAGGGGTAGAAAGGAATTTAGATATATAATTTGACTGACATTCTCTGGTGACACACAAGACTGGGCAAGGATGACTTCTAGGTAGAAGATAGATTGGTAGATGATGGTTCAAAGCAGGAGCTAGCTAATAACAGAGTCGTCATTTGTTGAATCCACTATGCCACACACTGTGGATGACCAGATGGGTGGTGTTATCATCTGCATTTTACATGTGAAGAACCTATGGAATCAACAGACCAAAAAGCACATATGTTTATCTCTTAGCTCTCCTAAGATCCTATTAAAATGATCATACCGGAATTATTTTTTTAAGGTATAAATCCTCACTATCAAAGAAAATGGCATTAAAATCATCTAATAATGGGGGAGAAATTTTTTCTGGAAGACCATACGTAGATGGAAGAACAATGAAACACGCATTAGAGGAGAGAAAGCAGTAGCCTACGGGAGTCTCAATGGAACCCCAGCAAAGGAGGGAAAAGGACCTCCTGAACAGAACTCTGAAGTTAAAGTTTGGAAATGTCAGCTCTGAGAAGTCAGTAAGAAGTGGGGTTGAGGTGCATGCCACAGCTAAAGAAGACCCAGTGCAGCCAAATAAATAAATATTAAAAAAAAAAAAAAAAAAAAAAGATGTGGGGCTGAGGGACTTCCCTGGTGGTCCGGTGGTTAAGACTTCACGCTCTCAATGCAGGGGGCTCGGGTTAGATCCCTGGTCATGAAACTAGATCCTGCATGCTGCAACTAAGAGCCCGCATGCCACAACTAAAGATCCCACATGCTGCAACTTAAGATCTCGCATACCATAACTAAGACCCGGAGCAGCCAAACAAACAAATAAATAAATGAAGTGGGGCTGAAAAGAGATTGACAGAAAGTCTGTATGACTCAATAGCTTGGCCTTTCCTCCTACCTACACCCAAAATTTTAATACCTTCCTAAAATAATAATGATATACAGATTTTATATAAATATACTGAAGACGACTAGAATTAGAGCTGCTAGTGTGGGTGCTGGTACTGAAAGTAATTACTTCTTCACTTTGGCATTTAAATGGTACCCCTCTTCCTCCAACTCACTCTTATTTTTTTTTTCACTCTTAGTTTAACACCTGGCTGGGCTTATTACTCACACACACTCTTGAGTGAAACCAATTCTGCACACATGCACCCCTTATGTTGTCTGGACTGATACTTGACTTATTAGAAGTTAGAATGGTTTTCTGCCAGTGTTTACTTCAATTCAATTACTAAATTCAAAAATTCAAAGCCAGAGATTTGAAAGGGGGTTATTATATGTAGTGTTTTTCTACATGTAAGATTTCACCCAAGTTTTTTTTTTTTTTGCTGTACGCAGGCCTCTCACTGTCGTGGCCTCTCCCGTTGCGAAGCACAGGCTCCGGACGTGCAGGCTCAGCGGCCATGGCTCACGGGCCCAGCCGCTCTGCAGCATGTGGGATCTTCCCGGACCGGGGCACAAGCCCGTGTCCCCTGCATCAGCAGGCGGACCCTCAACCACTGCGCCACCAGGGAAGCCCTACCCAAGTTTTTATGCAGGTTTGAAATAACAAGGAATAAAGGTGAATTTAACCTCCCAGCTTTCATATATACTAACAAAGTTTCCAAGAATAAGAATTAGAACAAAAGGATTGTTAAAGAAGGATAGATGGCTGAGGAACTAGGACGATTCTAGATTAAAGGAGACTAATAAAACATGAATACAGGACTTCTGTGGTGGTCCAGTGGTTAAGACTCCACGCTTCCACTGCAGGGAGCATGGGTTCGATCCCTGGTCAGGGAACTAAGATCCCACGTGTCGTGGAGTGCAGTGCAGCCAAAAAAATTAACAAATAAATAAAATAATTTAAAAAAAAAAAAGAAAAGGAGAAGGAAGAGAAGACCAAAAAAATGAAAATAAAAACAATAATGTAAAAGTAAGAAACCTACAATAAAATGGTAAGAAACACCACCCTTTACAAAATAAAAAATAAAAAAAATAAGTTAAAAAATAAATAAATAAAACGAATACAGGGCTTCCCTGGTGGCGCAGTGGTTGAGAGTCCGCCTGCTGACGCAGGGGACACGGGTTCGTGCCCCGGTCCGGGAAGATCCCACATGCCGAGGAGCGGCTGGGCCCGTGAGCCATGGCCACTGGGCCTGCACGTCCGGAGCCTGTGCTCCACAACGGGAGAGGCCACAACAGTGAGAGGCCCGCATACAATCAATCAATCAATCAACCAATCAATCAATCAAATAAAATAAAATAAATAAATAAATAAATAAATAAATAAATCGAATACAAAATGTAATGTTAGGACTTCCCTGGTGACACACTGGTTAAGAAACCGCCTGCCAACGCAGGGGACATGGGTTCAAGCCCTGGTCCAGAAGATCCCACATGCCACAGAGCAACTAAGCCCGAGTGCCGCAACTACTGACGCCCACACGCCTAGAGCCTGTGCTCCACAACAAGAGATGCCACCGCGATGAGAAGCCTGAGCACTACAATGAAGAGTAGCCCCCACTCAACACAACTAGAGAAATCCCTCGTGCAGCAACAAAGACCCAACACAGCCAAAATTAATTAACTAATTTTTAAAAAGTAATGTGGGTTCCTAAAATTCTGGAGTCTGCCGCCCCACCCATTTCGTTCTTAGGAGATCCATTCTGAAGTATCTAAGTATATACTTAAACATAAAGATCTGTAAAGTATTTTCTGTTTAGCAAATAATAATAATGATAATGATAATAACAACGTTGTAAAATCTCCACATTTGTGAATATGTATAGGATATAGGGGTGTTTAAGGGTGTTTATTTAACTAATACAACATTTTGTAGGTCTGAAAGTTTTAAAAATAAAAGCTTGGGAATAATAATATGAACCTACTAGGGACTTGATAATAAGTTCTCATAGGTATGACAGCTGTTTTATAGTTATATAGGATAGTGTCCTTATTCCTTTTTTTTTTTAATTAGTTTTTTTTTTTGTGGGGCGGGGGGGGCTGCGTTGGGTCTTTGTTGCTGCTCGTAGGCTTTCTCTAGTTGCGACAAGCACGGGCTACTCTTCGTTGTGGTGCACAGGCTTCTCACTGAGGTGGCTTCTCTTGTTGCGGAGCACAGGCTCTAGGCGCGCGGGCTTTAGTAGTTGTGGCTCGTGGGCTGTAGAGCACAGGCCCAGTAGTTGTGGCATGTGGGCTTAGCTGGTCCGCAGCATGTAGGATCTTCCTGGACCAGGGATCGAACCCATGTCCCCTGCATTTGCAGGAGGATTCTCAACCACTGCACCAACAGGGAAGTCCCTAGTGTCCTTATTCTTAAAAGATGCAGATACAAATATTTAGGGGTAAAGCTTAGTTACATCTTACTTATCTTTGTACAGATTCATGAAAAAATTAAATAAAAACATATATCAATATACACCCACACATATATACTTATAAAGCTACTATAGTTCTAGTCAAGTTTAATTAAACAGGAGGGGAGCTGTGTGCATGTGACCACCTTACCGCAGCATCAACATTAGCAGGTGAGTCTCCATTAGGGTCTGCCAGCATAGAAATGACACTAATCATGATGGTTTCCACAGTGTGAATAGGCAGCCAGCGTTCCTCTGGCTTTTCATAACCATATTTATCTTCCCCGGGCTCGTGAAGAATAGAAATGCATACATCACCATTTTTATCAACTGCAAAATTAGAGAATATGATTACTGTTTTAAATATTTAAAATAATTTGGCTATATATAAAATACATATTATAATAAACATGGTCCCGATTCCCATGGCATCTGTATAAAATTCAATACCTCTGTACCACTGAAAAGATACAGAAGTTAATTTCCAAAATGGAACCTGTTAACCTTTTAGGAAGACCAAAGATTTTACCAAGTAGGATCCACCTGACAAACCCAAAAGGAATGTAAGCTACCTTTTTCATTTGTGCAAAATTTCAAGACACATAGTATGTAGATGGTGCCTAGCATTTACATGTAATAAATACAATGAAATGAAGAAATGGCATCTGTTGAATCTGTTCTTCATTTGTAGAAAAGTATATGGTCCAAACACCAGAACTGAGTTTCTGGATAATGAATTCCTAGTTTCCCCACTAACTTATTGATTGAAATTGTTAATAGTCAAAGGTCTAGAGACTTTCCTAAGAAAAAAATAAAAGGTAACATGATAATATACTTTTAAAATCACATAAAGGCAAAATTATATTTTCAGAGAAAAAGTATACTCAAATCCACAAAAGGAACATGTCATATTGCTAGTGAAAATTCATCAACATAAGTGATATTCATTAGGCCCCTAATCTATAAAATGGTTTTAAAATCTAAGCCACAAATTAATTGCTGATCAAAAGGGGTAGAGGAGCCCTAATCCACATTTACATCACACAAATATTCTCTATTAGGGAGGTATCAAAACCCTAACATTCACTAATCTTCTACAGTGAAATTTCCCCTATTGCAAAAAGCATACTTATTGGAGAAATGTTAGGAAAGACAGAAAAGTATAAAACTTTGGTTAAAATTTTTTTAACCAAATTTCCAAATCCTATAAATAATCAATGACACTTTATGTATATTTCATCCCTGACTTCCTACCTAAAGTCCAACAAATTTATGATAGGTATAACGTTAAAGCCTACTTTTCACCTCCTAACTCAAGCACTGCCCTGCTGTTATAAACTCTGGGTAACCAGAGTCAAAGTTCGTGTGCACTGTGGCTCTACGATAAATGCTTCTTGAACGCGTGCCGCATGCCAGGCGCCCACCACCTGACATGGAGTTCAGCAGTGAATGCAACATTCAAGACTCATGCCTTCCGGCTTCCCTGGTGGCGCAGTGGTTGAGACTCTGACTGCCGATGCAGGGGACATGGGTTTGTGCCCTGGTCCGGGGAGATCCCACATGCCGCGGAACGGCTGGGCCCGTGAGCCATGGCCGCTGAGCCTGCGCTCCGCAACGGGAGAGGCCACAACAGTGAGAGGCCCGCGTACGGCGGCTGGGGGTTGGGGGGGGAAGACTCATGCCTTCAATGTCTTGTATACGAGCTGTTCTGCAATTAAGGTTCCTTTTCCCAACTCACCTACACCTCCTAGTAAAATCTCTTAACTAAAATGAAATAACTAGCTAGATCAAGAGGCAAGAATAACAACAGCAAAACTTGTAACAGCACTATAAAGTTGAACAGAAAATGCTTACACAGTATTAAGATATTTTCCTCACTTACACTTAAAATTTTTTCTTTGAGAAAAGGAAGTCATTTTCTTTGAGAACATTTAACATCAAATGTTTGTATAGAATTCTATCAGAGAGAATCTATTTAAGACCCATTTTCCTTTTATAAAAATTATCGTAATTTAGCACCTTTAAAATTTTTTAACCTTGTGTCATTTCATTTTAAACATAGTTTAGTTCCTTAGAAAGAGGTTTTTATGCTTAACACCTATTACCAAATTACACTTTAAAAATGCAAGATATGAGCTGATAATTCTGAGTGACAAGGCAATAAGACTAAGATTTTTCTTTATTGAAAAAATTTTAAATTTCACAACTGAAATCTAGTTTAAAATACTCTTAGGATCTAAATTTTTCCATGTACAGAAACTTTATGTATTTCCTCTTTAGTCAAATGTCTGTTCATATCCTTTACCCATTTATGTACTCAAATGTTTAGTTAGTTTTCTTCTTGCCAAACTGCTTTTTAATTTTCCTTGTTTAATTTTTGCCTGTTATTTTTTTTCTTTCATTTCAATACCCCAATAATGTTTTTTAATAGCTGGCCTTATTATCTGACACAAAATTCATTTAAGAATCCCATACTGAATTTAGTTACCATTTCTGTTTCCTCTTTATAGTCTTCCAATATTTATTGCTTTTGAAACTAGAAATTCCTTGTTCCTAACACCCAGAAATAATATTCACTATTTTTAAAAATCACTTGAAACTTTTTATTCCATTTAGAGTTTTAATTCACTTTGCTGTTTGGTGTGAAGAAAATTTCTAAGTCAATTTCCCCACAAGTAGCTAGCCAACAGTCTCAGCATCAATGACTGAAAAGAAAACACAGCTCTTCCTCCATGTTGAAGCTAAACTACCTGAACCCTGCACACCCTCAAGCCACCTCCCTTCTCTTGAAGCTGTGCTCTAAAATTAGGAAAATCTGGGCTTCCCTGGTGGCACAGTGGTTGAGAGTCCGCCTGCCAATGCAGGGGACACGGGTTCGTGCCCCGGTCCGGGAGGATCCCACATGCCAAGGAGCAGCGGGGACCGTGAGGCCATGGTTGCTGAGCCTGCGCGTCTGGAGCCTGGGCTCCGCAACGGGAGAGGCCATAGCAGTGAGAGGCCTGCGTACCGCAAAAAAAATAACAATAATAAAATTAGGAAAATCTGGTTTCCCCTCGTCTTCTCTATTTTACCCATCACTTGGGTACTCTCTTTTTTGCCTTATGGGAAACTGTCTTCTGCTTCCAAACAGGATGCTATGACTATTCTCACAAAGTGACTGGGAGAACATATATTCTCCTGGGTACTTTTAAAGTCAACCCTTCTGGGCCCAAAACAACTGATACTGTTGAGGACACCTTCCTGGACACATTTTCCTCTCTTACTTCCGTGACACTTCCTTTCCCGTGACACTTCCTTTCCCTGGTTCTTGAAGCCATTCTCTCAATCACTTTCTTCTTTTCCTTTTCCTTGATCTGACTTTTGATGTTATCCTAATCTCCAAAATTAATCATCTTTTCCCTAAGTAAATTAAACCATTCATTATATCACAGTGTTACCCACCATCTCCCCCCCTCCGCCAGCTTTATTAAGATATAATTAACATAAAACGTTGTATAAGTTTAAGGTAAACCACATGATGATTTGATATACGTTACCTGTCATCTTGATGTCAGTAACTTCCAAGGCTCTAAGCTCACTGCTGAGCCTTGACTAGTTTTCTTTAATTACCTAAGTGATTATGGCAACTGCACCTCCAGAAAAACAAGTCCCAAATTGAATACATCTAAGTCATGCAAATAACTTTTATGACTTTACCATACAATAATTTTTAATAAAACAGCTTTTGAGATATAATTCATGTATTTGAAGTATACAATTTAATGGTTTCTAGTATGTTTAAAGAGTTGTATAACCATCACCACAATCAATTTTACAATATATTCATCACCACAGAAAAAAATGCTGTACCCATTAGCAATTGATAAAATCCTCTGTCTCCTAGCTATTTTGTCTGGTTTTCCCTTCCAAACCTTCTCCCGTGAGTATAAACTTTCTAGACATAAATATAGTCATGATGAACCTACTATACAGCTTTAAAACTATTGAGTCCCCACAACTAAAGATACATATTCAAAATTCTATTTAAGAATCACATTCTCCATCATTCCGACTCCCTCTTCTATGCTACCAAAACACCTTTATAACAATATCACTGCTGTCTCTGTTTCACCATTAAATTTATGCCCGTCTTTCCCTTACACATACCATAATATCCTTACAGAAAGACCATAACTCGATCATCTTTGTATCTCCAGCACCTAGCAGAAACTCAAATGCTGGTTTTTCCTCTCATTCCCATTGCAGACCACTCTCACTCCCCTTTCTAAGTCTAGCTCCTTCTGAACCTGCCATCCCTGGCCCATTGCCTCCTCAGGTATCCTTTCTTCACAAAGCATCCCTTCTCTCAAATCAAGTCTTAATTACTTCACTCTCTAATGCCTTCTCCCTTATGGCCTGCAAACCAACAATCCCTTCAACCTTAAAAAACAAAGAAAATAAACACTCATTTCAGTTGCCCTCTTAAACTACGGAGGCCATTGCTACTGTTCCTCTTAACAGAGGTTCCATGTACTGCTTACATATACTCTCTCATATAACTCTCACAGATAGAGAAACTAAGGTTCAAGAGGCTTTAGCTACAGTAATATAGCTAATTTGTGGTAGAGACAACATTCAGAAACTTTGTTACATTTTCCTTTGAAATAGGTGCAAAAAGATTGACTATTAGACATCAAATAATTCAAGAGAAGGCAGGAGAAACTGCCAAAAGGCTAGGAAGAAATGAAAGAAACGTCCAAGGCAGATGTGGTCAATTCGTGCCTCCATATATCTTGTAGGACTATCGCTACAATGTGTTCTACCAGAAAGAAATTATTTTTCTCCCTTCTTCCTGGTGCAAAAAATAACTATGTCTTTTGTGATCACTGCTATCTTAGATGTGATGGAATATGGTGATTTCCTTGGTTCCCAATAGTCTTCCATTTGCCAGTCTAGTCTCTCCTAAGTAAGATTCATCTGTTTTTCAAGTCACTGGGTACTATTACACTTCCTTGAAACAAAGCCTTGGTTTATTCATGCACCTGTTACCCTCACTGATTTTTGCTTAAACTAATATATAAGGGTTTCTCTTCCTTGCAACTGAAAGTTTGGACTATGAGAAGTAGAATGCAGATTAGTGTAATTGTCTAAAAAGACAACTTTGATTACAAAATACTGATAGTCAAAATACTGAAGAAAGAAATTCTTGCAAGCTCTATCATACAAAACAAGGCCAAAAGTTCAGGGAGACTGTGTATACACATAGTTTATCTAGCTTAACCTTTGGCTCACAAAGTGAATTTTAAATGGTAGTACATCTTTGGGTAAAAAAGTCAATGTCACCATTTTATGCACAGCAGTACTAGATACTTTTGAAGGTTTAAACACACAGTATTGTATCTCATTTGGTCCTATCAATCACCTTATGACGTAGGTAAGACATTCCTTTTTTTGACAGCTAAGAATATACATTAAAAGTTAAGCACTGTCCATAGTCCAGGAGCTAAGATGAGAAACTAGAAATTAAAAATCCAGGTTTAATTACTTCTAAGCTCTTTGTAATAGCCAATGAGTCACCTAATACCTTGGAAATTATCTCCTCAATTATAAGAGCTCTATTAATGCTGAATATCACCCACCAACCCTGCCTCTAGGTTAGGAACATCAGGAGTCTCAAAACGAGCTGAAAACTAAGTAAGTAAATAAATAAATAAATGAAGATTTTTTCCCCCCATGTGATCTCTGTCACTCCTTCTCTTCTAAGGAATCTAAATCCAAGCCCATGTGCATAACAAACACAACAAACTTAGTACAAAAATTCCAATGCAATTCCATTGAGAACTACATCTTCCTTATTGACCTTGAAAACTTCAGTGACAGGCCATCATACTTGCAAATGTAAAAGTAAAACTAGATAAACTTACCATTTGGGTGCCAGATTTCTGTAATGAATTTCATTTTAGGAGGCCGAAGGGGATAATCTTTTGGGAAAGTGAGATGAGCCTTAAAAACACCACCTTCACTGGAAATACAAAAACAAAAACAAGTTCTTGCCTATAAGTTCCTGCTTATAAATAAGAAAATTATTAAAACAAACATAAAACAAGGATGCTAGTGCTAACACTATAAATAATCTGGATTTCAAGCAGTTTCCTTTACTCAAATATCCAGTTTAATTCACTGTCATACCCACCACCTTATTAAACTCTCAAAAAACAGTAAAATGAAAGAAACAGCTTTAAAAAAAGGCATCCAGATCAGATTACACGACTACTGTGCTACAAACCTTTTAATCTCTTCCCACTGCACTTAAAACAAAATTTAAAAGTTAAGTTAACATTGCCTATCAGGGTCAAGTTGTCAATTTCCCTACGTTGATCTCAATCTTCCACTCGTCTCTCTCATTCCAGTCAGTCTTCTTTCTGTTTTTCAAACACAACAAGCTATTTCTCAACTGAGAGCTTATGCATTTTCTTATTCCCTCTCTGGGAACAGTTGTGCTGACCTTCAATCCATCCATCCATTCATTCATCTTATCATTTAACAAATATTTATTCAGTCTTTACATGTCAGACACTGGGAGTACAGCAGTGAACAAAGCATAAAGTCTCTCAAGGAGTTTATAATCTGGTGACTTTCCAAAGTAGGGTTGTGCAACAGAACTTTCACACACTAGAGATGGTCTATAGTTATGCTGGCCAATATGTTAACCACCAACCACTTGTATCAATAATATGGCTAGTACAACTGAGGAACGGAATTTTTAACCTTGTTTAATTCTAACAGGCACATGTGGCTGTGACTGTTGTGTTAAGGCAGTGCAGAGCACTGTCATTTGCTTAGGAACTGTTCCTGAACAACTGTCAAAACAACATAACTCACTGTTAAAGAAAACCAATGAAAAAAAGTCAGCCTCATGGGTCAAAAATGACAACGTTCCTGACCTGTGTCCTCGGTACTAGCTGTTTCCTCTGTTTGAAACACTGTTCTCCCTTTGTCATATTCAGAACTCAGCTTAAATGATACCTCTTGAGAATGATTTTACTTGACTAGCCACTGTGTCCCTCTATCACATGGACCTCTTTTCATTTCGTTATTGCAAAAGTAATTCACACCTCTGATTCTCTTATTATAAGATGTACACCCCATCAGATCAGGGTCATCTATGTTTGTTTCAGATCATCAAGAAATGGAATCCTCAGCTCATTAAATGGTTTTCATTCATTAAACAAATAGATAATGATTCTCTACCTATGGGAGGCACTCCTGTATGTAAATGAATACAACAGGGAACAAGACATTAGAGATCACTATTTATGGCACTTACCATTCTAGAGTCAGAGGAAAATATCAAGAAAAATACCAGTAATAAATACTGGAATGATATGAGCAATCTATTGTTAAAAATTTTTTTTTAATCTATAGAATAAGCCCATTTGCCTTTATGAAGAAAAAGTGAGGGCATGTTTGTATACAAATAGAAAAATATCTGGAAACGACACCAATATATAATAATAATGGTTAATTAACTCTGAAGCACAAGATTATGAGATTTTTTTACTTTCTGTTTTGTACATTTTGATATACCATTAATTTTTAACCACAAGCAAGTACTAATTCTTATTGCCTTTTTTTTTTTTTTTTTTTTTTTTGCAGTATGCGGGCCTCTCACTGCCGTGGCCTCCCCCGTTGCGGAGCACAGGCTCCAGACGCGCAGGCCCAGCGGCACTGGCTCATGGGCCCAGCCGCTCCGCGGCATGTGGGATCTTCCCGGACCAGGGCACGAACCCGTGTCCCCTGCATCGGCAGGCGGACTCTCAACCACTGCGCTACCAGGGAAGCCCCCTTATTGCCTTTTTCTAATCATAAAAGCAAGATGAGGGGAGAGGGGAGTTAAACAAAGAAAGGTAGATCATTAACACCAAATACTTCTGAATATTTAGGAAAGGCCTCTAGATTCCGAGTATAAAAAGTAACTTCAATTTTTAAAACCTCAAAACAGAGTAACTGAGAAATTAGAAGAAAATAAGGGTAGTAAAGGGCTTACCAAGAAAAAGAAAGAATATCCTTTCCTTTTGCACAGGAAGAAAACAGACTGAATGTAGTACAGATATCCAGGGGTAAAAAGGAAGAAAGCTGACAAATCTTATGCCTGCCTTATGGTCTTAATTTTCATAATTTATGAGACTATCTATTGAAGGGAAAAAACATGAAGACTTGAGGGAAATGGAAACTAGAACAGCAGTTGTAAAGAAAGCATTACACTGTTAAGAGCTCAGTCTACCTTCTTGGACTATGTTACCCCAAATGGATAAATTAGTGCCAAAACTGGCCTTAGGACATATTAATTCTATGAACTAGTTTTTCAAACTGGGGCTGCAAAGCTATTTGAGTCACTAACTGGTTTTCTTTATATTTATAAACAAATAAAAGTAGAATAAAAAGGGCTTCCCTGGTGGTGCAGTGGTTGAGAGTCCGCCTGCCGATGCAGCGGACGCAGGTTTGTGCCCCGGTCCGGGAAGATCCCACATGCCGCGGAGCGGCTGGGCCTGTGCGACCGGAGCCTGTGCTCCACAACGGGAGAGGCCGCAACAGTGAGAGGCCCACGTACCGCAAAAAAAAAAAAAAAAAAAAAAAC